>CM076574.1:220254138-220530368 GCA_034641835.2 Pinus albicaulis
CTGCTGAGGATCGCCCGTGGATGGGAAATCACTATCACCAGGATTTGGAGGTAGCAAGGATTGCGAAAGAGGCTCATCATCGGCAGGTGTAGAAATTAGCTCAATAAATCACTTATTCAATGAAGATTAACCCGATCATACATCAATTTCGAATTGCATGCATAACACATAACCCTCTTCTACAATTAATTGTCACATGCGGAAATAATATAGAAGTAATCGCACATCAAATCAATCACACATTAACTCAGTATGTATGGGGAAAGCCTATAGCTGAAAACCCCGCAGCTATTGTGTATATTATAATGGAGAAATCATGTAACAATCATAGTACAAAAACTCTTCACAAGCTCTCATGCACTACCTCCCATGCTACACACAATCAAGCTAGATCTAGCAAATCACTTGCTCCAATCCTTAGCCACTTGATAGCCAACCTTGATTTCGTATTTTAATGCTAGGTGATGGCCTCCTTATATAGATAAACCACCAGCCTTGACTGCGCAATCATCATGGGTTTACTCCACCTATCTATGTGTTGCAAATAGCAACAGTATAGTCACAACTGATAGCTAACTCTACCCTTTCATCTATCTCTTTCACTGGTCTTCACTGAACTGATCATGCACTGTAGTGAACTGAAGTGTTCTCGAGTTGACTAATGAGTTAATATTTAGTAAATTAAATATTATTTAATTTACTCCACTCATATCTAGTTGATTAGTTAGTTAACTAATCCCAACTAGTTCAACTAAAACAAACAGAACACAACTCCACTACTTGTCCCGTTAACTCCTCCAAAACTCCTGCCACTGAAGTCTAACTGAAGCCAACCATGCAAGATGCTATCAAACCCTAGGAACCACGTGATTCCTTGTGTCAGTTGCATGAGTCACCTCCATGACTCAAACTGAAGTGCGCCAAGAGAGTAAACTGCCGTTTATAGTCAAAATATTATTAAGGGTAAATAATATTTGACTTCCATATTTTTAGGAGATCAGTCTAAAAATAGCCTGGGTCCTAAAAAATAGGGTCTCATCTATTTTTACCGACATGTCGCATCCATCAAGAATCTCCAAGTAGAATTCCGAAATTATGCTCCGTATGTCTAAAAATAGACATAGTCTAAAAATAGACTTTGCGCCAGAATTTGCCTGCGGGCCCACTTAGTGAAGGCGACTTCATTTCACTAAGCTCCATCATCTTGCCGCATTCTCAACACTCCCTCTCAGCAAGATATGGATTATCTGCAATCCCTATCCTGCCTCTGTGGAATTCGAACTTGCTCCTGGTGAGCGCCTTCGTCAGGATGTCGGCATCCTGATCCTCCGTGGGAACATATGAAGCCAACCATGCAAGATGCTATCAAACCCTAGGAACCACGTGATTCCTTGTGTCAGTTGCATGAGTCACCTCCATGACTCAAACTGAAGTGCGCCAAGAGAGTAAACTGCTGTTTATAGTCAAAATATTATTAAGGGTAAATAATATTTGACTTCCATATTTTTAGGAGATCAGTCTAAAAATAGCCTGGGTCCTAAAAAATTAGGGTCTCATCTATTTTTACCGACATGTCGCATACTCCAAGAATCTCCAAGTAGAATTCCCAAATTATGCTCCGTATGTCTAAAAATAGACATAGTCTAAAAATAGACTTTGCGCCAGAATTTGCCTGCGGGCCCACTTAGTGAAGGCGACTTCATTTCACTAAGCTCCATCATCTTGCCGCATTCTCAACACTCCCTCTCAGCAAGATATGGATTATCTGCAATCCCTATCCTGCCTCTGTGGAATTCGAACTTGCTCCTGGTGAGCGCCTTCGTCAGGATGTCGGCATCCCGATCCTCCGTGGGAACATATGAAAGCATCATGATCCTCCGCTGAACACAATCTCTGATGTGATGGTACCTGATGTCGATATGTTTGGACCTATCATGAAAAACCGGATTAGCCGAGAGCTTGATGCAGCTCTGGTTATCACAGTAGATCACTGTAGGCTCCAAATGCAACCTGAACAAACCTGCGAGGATCTTCCTCATCCAAATAGCCTCACATGCAGCCAAGCTTGCTGCCATGTACTCGGCCTCTGCTGAACCGAGTGCCACGGATCTCTGCTTCCTGCTGTACCAGGAAACTGCTGTCGACCCAATGCTGAAAACTCCTCCAGAAGTGCTCTTCCGGTCCGTTGGGCTCCCTGCCCAATCTGCATCAGTGAAGCCAAAAAGCTTCACTCCATCCTCCTGTCTGTACCATAGACCATATCCCGATGTGCCTCTGATATAGCGCAATACATGCTTGCCTGCCTTCCAAAAGAGCTTGGTAGGCTTAACCATAGCTTGCGAAAGCTGGTTAACTGCATAGCATATATCGGGTCGAGTATTGACTAGATACATCAACGACCCCACCAACTGTCGATAGACAGTGGCATCCACTACCTCCTCCGAAGTAGCATCTCCCTTCCTCCAACCTCCAGGAAGAGGGGTATCAACAGGCTTGCAGCACTGCATGTTGAACCTCTCTAGAATCTCCCGGGCATACTTGCCCTGAGAAACAAACAGTCCTCCACTGCGCTGCCAAATCTCCAATCCCAGGAAATAATGAAGGATGCCCAAGTCCTTCATCTCAAACTCTCGTGCAAGATCCTCCTTGCATGAAAGTATCAACTCCTCATCGCCAGTCAAAATCAGATCATCTACATACAGTACGATGATCAACAGCTTCCCCTCCACCACAATCTGGTACAGGTTTGGATCCGCCTCACTATTGGAGAATCCAAGCCCGGTGAAGTAGCTGTCTATCCGAGTGTACCAAGCACGAGGTGCTTGCTTCAGCCCGTACAGTGCTCTCTTGAGTCGGCACACATGCGACTCACTGCTGAAGATCTCAAAACCTTCAGGTTGCTCTATGTACACCTCCTCCTCAATGACTCCGTTGAGGAACGCAGTCTTCACATCCATCTGATGAATGTGCCACCCCATCTGCGCTGAGAGAGCAAGGATCGTCCGTATGGAAGAGTACCTTGCGACAGGTGCAAAAGTCTCCTCATAGTCAATCCCCTCGATCTGTGAGAAGCCACGGGCGACAAATCTCGCCTTGTACTTCTCCACACTCCCGTCAGCCGCCTGCTTCACTTTGTAGATCCATCGCGAACCTACAACTGATTTCCCACCCGGTCTTGGGACAATCTCCCATGCACTGTTCCTGATGATCGAATCATATTCTTCGATCATGGCATCAACCCATGCGGGTTCCTCCACAGCTTCCTCAAAAGAGGATGGCTCTGTCACAACACATTGACTCATAAGAGCCATGTATCCAGTGCACCGATCCGGTGACTGTCTCTGTCTGCGCTGTGCTGTAGGTGGTCCTACAACCTTCTCTGCATCCCGAGCCAGTCGCTCAGCTTCTGTAGTGCGCATGCGCCCTCTGATGGTTGGCGCTGCCTGGGTGGTTTCTTCCACCTCCTGAACCTCCTCTTGTGGCTGATCCACATCTGGAAGCTCCTCCTTAGGAACTAACAGCTCCTCATCTGCATGCAAGTGTAGCTCCCTCTCAAGCGAACACTGCATGGCTTTCTCCTCCTGAAATTTTATATCCTGTCGCACAACAGTCTTGCGACTGTCTGGCACATACACCCGATAGTTATGAGGTGTATCAGTGTACCCCACAAATATTCCAACTTCAGTAGTTGGATCCAGCTTCCTTCTCGCATCCTTCGTCACATGCATGTAGACAGGAGATCCGAAAATCCGCAAATGGGAAATATCAGGCCTCTTGCCAGAATAAGCCTCCTCTCGTGTACTCATGCCAAGAACCTTGTGAGGACAACGGTTCTGCACATACACTGCTGTATTGCATGCCTCAGCCCACAAGTGAAGGGGTAGGCCCTGATCATGCAACATCGCCCGTGCAGCACCCACGATCGTTCTGTTCTTCCGCTCAGCCACCCCGTTCTGTTGTGGGTTATGGGGTGCGATGAGCTCTCTCCGAATCCCTTCTGCGCTGCATAACTCCTTGAATTCAGCCGAGATGAATTCACCACCGTTATCACTCCTTAGAGCAATCACCTTCTTCCCCGAATCCTTCTCGACCAGTGCTTTAAACTCACAGAACTTCGCGAATGTATCGCTCTTCTTCGGCATGAAGAAGATCCAACACTTTCGAGAGAAATCATCAACAAAGATCACATAATACCTGTGCTTTGCTGTCGAAGCAACTGAGAAAGGACCACACACGTCTGTGTGAACTCTCTCAAGGATCGTCGTGGCGCGACTATCCTCCTCGTGAAAGGTGGCTTTCACATACTTCCCTAAAGTACACCCCTTGCACTGATCTGACTGCGCAAGGGTGCCCTTAGGAAGTCCAGTAGAAATCTGCTGCAGAATCTTCAAAGCTCCATGGTGAAGATGGCCCAATCTCCCGTGCCATAGTTCGCCCTCATCATCCCGGCTCACCACTTCTCCCGCCTTGCATGCCATAGCTGCGCAGTCATCTACCTGCAACTGATAAAGGTTCTGAGTTCGAACCCCTATCTTCCGGGTCTCTCCAGTAGTCTTACTTCGCAGGAAGGATTTTCCTTCGCTGAAGACCACATCATACCCTTATCCTCCAACATCGCTACTGAAATCAGGTTCTTCTTCAATCCAGGTACATGCATGACATCCTTTAAGACAAAGGGTTTACCAGACTCCCTCTGAAAGGATACGGTACCGATACCAGTCGCACTGTATCTACCGTCATCGCCCATCTCGATGTGCATGCCCAAATCCTTGTCCTCCAGATCTGAGAACAACTCCCGATATCCCGTCATATGAAATGACGCACCGCTGTCCAAGAACCACACCGATCCCATCACACTTGAAACCAAGCATGCAATCAGTGAAAAGTCAAGCTCGAACTGTGAAGTCAAAGCTTCTCCATCTGCAGATCTTCCCGCTTGCTTGTTCTTCTTCTTTGGACAATTTGTAGCATAATGTCCGTGATCATGGCAGTGAAAACATTTCACTTTCGCCATATCCTGCTTCTTGCCCTTAGCTCCAGAATGAGAGGTTTTCTTACCCTTCTCTTTCTTAGCTTTGGACACCAAAGCGCAGTTTTCTTCATCAGCTCCCTTTGATGAAGATCCATCTCGAGTAGTCCTCCTTATCTCCTCCTGCATGAGATCCGCCCAAAGGCGTTCCCATCCCGGCAGCTTCTCCCGACCATTGACACTATCTTGATATGAGTGCCAAGCCTTCGGAAGACCAAGGAGAGCCAGGTCGACCATGTCCTAGTCTTCGACAGTCACCCCCACACTTCCCAGCTCATCTCTGCACTGAGTGAACTTCGTGAGGTATTTGGCGATACTGTCGCCTTTCTCCATCTTGATGTTCCTGAGCTTATCTTTGAGCGCCAGCTTCCTTTGGTCACTCTTACTCTGGAATAGATCTGCCAAAGCTTTCCACATTAAATATGGAGTAGCCTTTCCATGCAGGCTGGATACAATATGATCCTTGACGCCCTCCAACAGGATCCTTCGACATTTCGCGATCTTCTTTTGCCATGCATCGACCAAAGCTGCATCAGTGGGCTTTGGGACATCCGCATCCACGAACTCCCTCAGACCATTATCTTCTAACACTGCTTCCATTCGATCCTTCCATGCAACATAGTTCGAACTGCCTTCAAGAGCATATTCGAGTCGCAAACCATTGAAAGAAGACATCTTTCAACACTGGCACCAAGAAAAACAACCTTCTGCAAAATTCGAATTCCAAACTCCAAGCTCTATCTCTTCCGATCTATACTTGAAAACAAATTATTTCCAAATCAGAGATTGACTGCAAAGGGCTTTCACCAGATCTTTCACCTTACAAAGAAGGATGAATATTCCGGAGGCTACCTGGCCCGCATGCAGACTCTGTCCGAGGAAATAAGTTTGTAATCACCGTAATAGATCTCGACAATTAATCTTGCTCCGATACCATGTAGAAATTAGCTGAATAAATCACTTATTCACTGAAGATTAACCTGGTCATATATCAATTTCGAATTGCATACATAACACATAACCTTCTTCTACAATTAATTGTCACATGCGGAAATAACAGAAGCAATCTCACATCAATTCAATCACACATTAACTCAATATGTATGGGGAAAGCCAAAAGCTACTGCAAAATTTGAATTCCAAACTCCAAGCTCTATCACTTCCGATCTACACTTGAGAACAAATTATTTCCAAATCAGAGATTGACTGCAAGGGGCTTTTACCAGACCTTTCACTTTCCGAAGAAAGATGAATCCGGAGGCTTCCTGGCCCGTATGCAGACTCTGTTCGAGGAAATAAGTTTGCAATCACCGTAATAGATCTCGACAATTAATCTCGCTCCGATACCATGTAGAAATTAGCTGAATAAATCACTTATTCACTGAAGATTAACCTGGTCATATATCAATTTTGAATTGCATACATAACACATAACCTTCTTCTACAATTAATTGTCACATGCGGAAATAACAGAAGCAATCTCACATCAAATCAATCACACATTAACTCAATATGTATGGGGAAAGCCTATAGCTGAAAACCCCGCAGCTATTGTGTATATTATAATGGAGAAATCAAGTAACCAAACAAGTACAATACTCCTCACAAGTACTCAGTACTCTCTCATGAAGTTACTCACAATCTGACTCAGTTTTGAACAAGTCTGAGGTTCAAAACTCCCCGCCAATTGCCTTTGCCTCTATTGCGCAATCATGGCCTGTATATGAAGAGGTTCAAGGTTCGAATCCCCTTCCCTTGATTGCGTAATTGTCATGGACAATTCCTCCAAGTGTAATGCAAATCTCATGCAAAACAAATCTACCAACTGATAGCTTTACTCACCCTTTCATCTACCTCTTCCACTGGTCTCCACTGAACTGATCATGCACTGTAGTGAAATGAAGTGTTCTTGAGTTGACTAATGAGTTAATAATTAGTGAATTAAATATTATTTAATTCACTCCACTCATATCTAGTTGATTAGCTAGTTAACTAATCTCAACTAGTTCAACTAAAACAAACACAACACAACTCCACTATCTGTCCCGTTAACTCCTCCAAAACTTCTGCCACTGAAGTCTAACTGAAGTCAACCATGCAAGATGCCATCAAACCCTAGGAACCATGTGATTCCTTCTGTCAGTTGCATGAGCCACCTCCATGACTCAAACTGAAGTGCTCCAAGAGAGTAAACTGCTGTTTATAGTCAAAATATTATTAAGGGTAAATAATATTTGACTTCCATATTTTTAGGAGACACAGTCTAAAAATAGCCTGGGTCCTAAAAATAAGGGTCTCATCTATTTTTACCAACATCTCGCATACTTCAAGAATCTCCAACTGGAATTCCCAAATTATGCTCCGTATGTCTAAAAATAGACATAGTCTAAAAATAGACTTTGCGCCAGAATTTGCCTGCGGGCCCACTTAGTGAAGGCGACTTCATTTCACTAAGCTCCATCATCTTGCTGCATTCTCAACAGTTTTCTTCTGTAGGTATAACCATGTCCTCGTGCTCGTTCAATGGACCCAAATTACACACACACACACACACACACACACCTGTCCTTGTAGAGCTAGAGCATGGATGCCTGCATGACCATAAAATTTTGTAAAATGAGTTTTATCGACCTGACGACCTTTCGGGAATCCAAGCTTTCGAGCAATTTTCGCACTACCTCGCCTAAATAATATCTCGTAATATTTCTTCCAGGATTTCGAGCCTTTAGGGGTTCCAAGTTCTAAGAATGTATTATACTCTACATTTAGGAGCACCTTACTTTGAAATATAGTAACTTTTGATTGAGAAGGCCATTTTTGCACTTCAACATACTATTGGAAAGAACTTTCCAAGCAATAACTATGCAATTTCCAAGGGAATTTGATCAAAACTATTGATGCCTAAATTCCTCCATTAAATATTGGGACTCCCAACCATCATATACACCATATTATGGATTCTCCAATAAGCCTACTACTATGATGATTCTTTACAAGACACTGTAGCAATGATGGGACTCCCCCTGAGCTTGACACACCAAGCACATCAATGCCATTCTAGTCGGCATCAATGCAAAAATATTGAAGGCGATCAGTCATTTGGACAAATGAAATATGTCTAACACGTTTCCCCCATGGTTTTTGACATCAATTCCAACACACATTTTTGTCACTAAAATTAATGCTAATATTGGTTGACATCAATGTTCACAACAATTCCAACATCCATCCATACTATGTCAACTATCCAACGATCTTCCCCTTTGGCAGTGATGGAAACACCTCTTCACTTCTCCACATTGATGGTCAATCCTCATGATGCTTCCATACTTATCCTTTCATGATCCACCAATGGAGTTCTCTCCTCTTCATGGGTCATCAAAACTTGATCATGAATGATATTCGCTCCCCCTTTGACATAAATGACAAAAGGCTCTAGACTGCATCTACTCCTTTTGAAATCCATTGATTGAGACTATAGTTTTTTATGTGCATTGTATTTTTGCAGACTTCTCTTCAAGGCTTGAGATCTCTTTGAAGATGCACTTGAAGTCTACCATCCAAGATCAACCACAAACACCATAAAAAAATAAATCTACAACAATAAACACTAGGAAAACAAGTGCTTGCACTTTTCTTGTAGTTGATGATGCTCTAGGAACTAGACATATATGATTTTATTCCCCTAAGAATATACTACCTCTTCTTGAATTTCTCCAGTTTTGAATGCCTTAGGCTGTTGTCTGAAAATTATTTCTATCAATGCATCTTTTGTATCCATTAAAAGAATCTGATACCAATTAAATTGCAAATCGTATTGTTGTTTCTACAAATACCAATAGTTAGTGATGCATTTTAGACTTGATCTTCAACATTTATACTACTTTTGAGAATATTTTCACTCCACTTGAGCATTCTAATTATCAACACTACTCCCCCTGAGATCATGATACTCCAAATATCGACCACTGCTTAAATAATACCAATTACACCAAGAAATTGATACAAATTGGATACTATACCAGGAAACCTCTTATAACTCCTAAAAAAAAAATGCCTACTTACATAAAAAGGATACTCCATATGATCCCAAAGACACTAATTGACATGGTGACACCAATTGAAATTTAAGGTACATGAAAATTTTATACCAATTGTGTTTATGAACACAAGATTTTTAGGAAAAATCAGTTTCACAACTTAGATGAAATAGGGTTATTTCACCCAAGATGAAAACCTTTCATTTTCTATGTAATATTTCTTCCTAAGGCTGAAAATGGTTTCCTACTAATTCTTACTAAGGAATCTCCCTTGGAACAAATGCACTATTCCTTTTTTGATCTCTTTGCATGTTCCTTATTACATCTACATGGGGATTGATCCTATGGACTTGACTTAACTTTGGGCCTCTTATCATTCCACTCTTTTTTTGTAGCACATATTTTCTCACAACATAAAATGTTGTTGTGTACTACCCCTAAAATCAAATTTGGGGTAATCCCTTGTTTCTTGTAATGATGATATGTTTGAAATAAACCAATTCATTATTGTCATCAACAAGAGGACTTGACCATACCTCTAAATTTTATATGCATCTCTCTTATTTTACTTTCCTATATTCCTACATCTCACTTATTCAACCTCTCTTGAGTCTATTATCTTCTTTTATTGAAGAGAAATAGATGATCTACTCCCCCTGAGTAGAATTTCCTCCTTTTTCAACCACACCTTCTTTGGTCGAGTTCAAACATAGGCATTACCCTCTAGCTGCTTCTTTTCCCATGTTTGTAATTTCTATTGGTTGTGCATGGACGAAGGAAACTTTTCCTTCACATCCTCTTTCTTCACCTGAATCATCTTTCTTCATTTTTTCTTTATCTGAAAGAGAGTGATAATTGCATTGTTTTTCCCTTTCTTTTCCCGAAGCTTGCGGTCATTATAGATGGCACTTAGAAAGGGTTTTACAATAGAAATCTGAGAATCACCCCTCCTAATTTTTCTCTGATTTTTCTTCAGAGAAGATTCGATTCTTTGATTATTTCTCCTTCCATTTTTTAGCAAACTCTATTTACATAGAGCACTGAAGACATACTTGGCCTCCTTTCCTCTTTTGTTTATGTTTATCCTCAATGGCCAACTTGCTTCATTTTTCTACATCATCTGAGATGCATGCCCTAACTTACTATGTCTACAACATGTTTGCTTGTGCCCAAAGTTTCCACAACTGTAGAATTGAATATGGATTAAGATTGGGGAAAAGGAATTGCCATATCTTCCAACATTCTTGTCAAGGCCTCTATTGTTGCCAACATACCTTTTCCAAAACTCTTTTTGACTTCTTGGGTTGTTTCTACCCAACATATATTGTTTTATTGCATGCCATCTATAGTCAATTAATGTATGTCCAAAATTATTGCAAGAAAAACGATAACCATAAAAGGGCTCTTGAGGATTGAAGATACCTTTACTTTGAGGGATTTTTCCTTGATGGGGAAAGTGCCTCTATTGGTTATTCATGTGCCTTACATGGTTTTCTATATTGCTTCCTTCCATTCTTCCTTGCAACTTCCCAACTCTCTTCTACTACTCTCCTCATTGTTGAGGCTTAAAATTCTGGTATTTCCTTCTTCTCTTATTGTTGATTATTTCCTTGTTGTTATTGTTTTCCAACAACTTATTTTCCTTTTGTTTCTATTGGAACCTCCATATTTCATCATTCAGATAGTTTTCCCTTCAACCTTTTATTTTTGGATCTTGAATATTCTTTGAACCCCAAACGAACCTTGATGATAGGAAATATTTTCTTAGAAAGAACCTCATTCAAGGCATTTCTGCTCTCCTTAAGCTTCTGATATTCATATAACACTTTATTTGACTTTTCTAAGTCTTGTATCAATGTGAATACTTCAACTTGTAGTCTCTCACAATGATATTATATTTCATTTATTTTATAGGTCAGCATCCCATTGAATCTGCTAGCCTCTTCTTGTTGAACATCTATATCTACAATTTTTTTCTCAACTTCTCGTTCTGAAGCTCATAATCAAGAAACCACATTTTTTGCTTGAGGTTTTCCTCTAATAGGTCCTTGATATCCTTAAGAGAATATATCAACTACTTTCTAAAGTATATCCTTACATTCATATCTTTCTCTTCACTATTATAGGTGCCAGTTGAACTACCATATAGATCTAGATTTATATTTTCATCCATGGAGTTTTCCATAGTTCTGAGAGTATCCATTTTTCATCACTACCAGGCGTACTCTTATTTTCTCATATGGATGAGCACCCTTTGGATTCCTTTTCTTCTTCAGTGGATCCATTAGTTGCTATTGCTACTAAGGTAGGTATATCTACATAACTTCTTGATGCACACTTATTACAGAACAATAACATAGCTTATATGAAACAAAACCTCTCATCTGAGTCTTATTCATCCTCAAATCAAGAGTGATGGGAATGAACTTCTTTTTTGGAATAAGGGGATTCAATATTTTTAGCATCTTTTCTCTGGGATGCCTTCTTATCATTCTTCCTTCTCTTATTTTCATTAGCAACAACCTTCACAAATTCAGGTTCACTTCTTGAGAAACATGGTTCATTAACATCCTTTGTTTTTGTATGTATTTCTCCTCCATGTAGACATTGTAATATGTCTAGAATTTCAATTGTTGTCTCATAGTGACTTACTTTTCTAATCTAGATTAGACAACAATTTCAAGATTATTTCCTTGGTTTCTAAATTTTTCTCACTATTTTCTCCACATTATATAGACAACGAAACATATTCATTGATGATCATCATGTAGGCTTCCATTCTGACCCTCTTGAGCTCATATTATGATCCTTTTAAAAATGGAAATCCTGTTGTAAGAAAAGTTTGATTGGGATTTATTTCCTTTTGTTATACCTTCATGTGGTTAAGTTGTTCCTAAAGGAACCTTACTTTGATACCAATTGTTAGAAACAATGTTAATACTATGAGGGGGTGAATTAGTAGTCACCCTAATTTTAAATTTTATGGAAATTTATGCTTAACATTCAAACTTGTTAATCATGCATGAGAGAAATCGACAAGATGTCATATGCAACAACATAACTCAACACATGAACTTAAGCACCATCAGAAACATACACATTGAACAAAAAGGTTTAACATGGAAACCCTTCTCAGAGAAAAAACACTAAAGATTGTTTTTTTATTGATGTAAATATGAGCTCCTACTCTATTACATCAATTATATTTATTAGAAACAACTCACAGAAAGCACCAAAACCATTTGATTTTTTCTAGCACCCATTAACAGGAAGCACCAACTCCCTTCTTTTTCAGACACCTAATCAACTTACCAGAAGCGCCAACTTCATAAATTTGTTGCAAGCACTAACTTGAAGTTCCTTAGATTCATGAAAACACCAACTTATAGGACGTACCAACCTAAATATTTCTTCATATACCCACTAGATGGAAGCACCAACTCCCTAGTTTGCAGGCTCCAACCCACACCTAAAAGATAACTAATGTTATATGTAGACGATAACTACTCTTCCCGTTTTCAGTTCTATTCTCCTCCGCATTTCAACACTCTTTTATAGTCAATAACCTACACTTCATTTAGGCCACACAACATTTTATTCTTTTATCACTCTACAACAACCCACTTAGCAACATACACTCATCTCTCATCCCCTTATATTCCACATGATTTCTCATCCTCTCACAAAAATAGAGGCATCCTCTCGACCTTACCTTCTACATTGACACACTCTTGGCCTCTCTCCACAACAAAGGAACGCATGATATTTTTCCTCATCAACACTCACACTCAGAGAACTCTTAACTATGATGCTTCCCACATTTTCTTAATGGAAATCCTGGGTTTCGTTTCTATGAAACAAAATGGTTAATTTTATCTTTGTTGTCCTACATACTACCTAGAATTGTACTCAAACATGGATCTTTGTACTCTTATAACATCTAGTTCCTTGCCACTTCTACCATATTAAAAGTTGAGCATGGGCTCATGAGTATTTTATCCACTCTAATACTCAAGAGCTTCAGCTGAAGCATAATTAATTCGAAGAATGGGCAACGGTGTGATTATCCATACTGGGAGTTAAATCTCAGTCAACTTGCACACTCAAGGAGGTTCTCCATGCTTATTAATTTCTCATGAGCTTGAAATTTACTCCATGGATTCTCTGTGCTTGGTCTAATCTCGATTAATTAACTATGCAAATCCCGATCCTCAATTCCTTGATCTAGCAATCTATGTAATCATTTTTTACTTCATTAGCTTAGTCTGTGCATTCATGGTCCTAGCTGTCAATTCATCCATGTCTGCATAATCACTTTATGGTGAGAATCCAATTTGACATATCTTCCAAATATGGAGTACTTCTATCCAAATCTTTCGAACCACTCAAATGCATGGGTGCTAAGCCCTTAGGCTTGTCATAGACCAAAAATATGGCACAAACACCAAACTTAGCCCATAATTCCAATGAGATTTTGAATCGTCCGTTCATGTAAGAATGTTTCCTTTTCTTCCTATTGGCCTTTAGCTCCTTTTTATGGCACATTATTTCTTTGATGGCCCATGGGACCAAGAACGATGACCTATATCGAATCCTACAATCACTAAGCCTCTTTTATGCCTCTGAGGGCTTATTTAATCTATAACCTTCTTCATGCCCATGGTATTTTGCAGTATGAATCTCGGTTTTGGAGTTTACCCCATAGCTAGTCCCTACTCATTTATGTATATTTTTACCAAGTTGGAGCCTAAATTCCCTGGTTCATGTAGCTTTTTCAAATAACATTTCATAAGAGTTATGGGATTCCGAGCTTCCATGCACTAGCCCACTTGTATGCATTAGCACCTTTCCTTTTATCCCTTTACCTATTTTCTGTCATACATTTGGGTGGTATGAAATTCAACTAGGATTTTAGGCATTGGGATCATTTTCTTACATGCAGAGGCTAAATTCCCTTTACAATTCTCTACTTCCATAGTTTTCTTCAGTATGTATCACCATGTTTCAATGCTTGTTCACTAGGCCCCACCTATATATATATATATATATATATGCCCTTGTAGAGATGGATATTGGATGCCCACATGCTCGTAACATTTTTTAAAATTAATTCCATCTACCTTACAATGTTCTGGGCTTATGGGTCTTTTGGGGTTCCAGGTTTCCAGATAGGTACTGCAACTCTGACTTTTAGAGGGCCTGATTTTGACAGACACTAACTTTTAATCCAAAAGGCCATTTCTGGACTTCAACATACTATTGGAAATATATTTCAAAGCACTTTTGAACTAGGCCATTTCCAAGGGCATTTGAGAAAAACCCCGATTCAAAAATGCCTCCAAAGGTAGGGACAAACCAAGAAAATTAATGTCATTCTAGTTGACATAAATTCCAACATACTGAATGCCATCAATCATTTGGAAAAAAAATATGTCCAACACATTTCCCCCATCGTTGTTGACATCAATGGCAACACAGTTTGCTTCCACTAGAATCAATGCTAATCTTGGTTGAAATCAATGCCAACACAATATATTCCAGCAACAATACAAACTATGCCAAATATCTAACTACAACTTCCAAGAAAATAATAATGGCACTCCAAAGAGAATGTAGAGGAAATATTTCTTCACCTAATTAATTAGATATTATGGGGAATAAAATCTTACCTAAAAATAGTGGTATGATTCAAATTACATCGTCAAATATTTTTTCATATATATTGATACTTTTTGGATTGAAAATTAAGGGAGTCAAATTGTATGGTATTTTTAGCAACAAGTATGAGTTTAGAAAATCAAGGTAAAAAAACATATGTAATCCTTCATATCCATTTTAAGGCATCAAGCAACATTATTTTCTATTCAATCTACTTTAAGGGCTAAGAAAATATATTATACATATTGATACCTTTCCAAACGTGCAAGAATCATCTTAATAGGATATCATATGCAAATGTTGTGCCTGCCTTGAATTTACTTACCTCGTTCACCACCATGGTATGAGCATATGCCATGTTATCTCTTCTCTAATCACAAATGTGGGGCTATCCATTTGTAAAATTTAAAGAATATTATATAAGGTTTCAAACCTTATAACAATTGATTCTTTAGGAATCCAAACCTTAATTCTAGATGTTATATATTGAGCCACTACAAGGAGGATTTCCATTATTTTAGCATTGTATTTGTTCCACAGGTGAGAAAACCATATTAGTGTTACTTGTTTATCATAATAAAGGAGGAGGATTTTGTGGTAATCATTTAGGCCATATTGTGAATAGGTAACTCCATAGTGAGTTCCCATTCCTTTGTATGTGTATTTTAATAATTGAAGCAAAGGGAGAAGAGGATAGGCGTCACGTTCTATAAGGGTTTGCTTCCATAATGGTATTACCATCTAAGTTTTTTATTCATTTACGTAGATAGTTTTTTGATGTTTATTTTTTTTATTTTTTTTTATTTTAGTTATTTATTTAATTCAAGCCATAAGACATTATATATATATATATATATATATATATATATATATATTAGGAATTAAATTTTCATCATCTAATATTTAGTAATATTATAATATCTTTTATGACAAACTATTCTAGTGGAATATTCATGGCAGCCTATAGATCAATTCTTCAATTTTCCTAAACTTAATAACAATGTTTTTATATAAACGTATCATAAAGACAATAAAATCTAAAGGAACCTTTTTTTATTCTAATGTATTCCAACTATTAGATATTGGAATGATGTCAAAAAAAATTCTAAAGCCAATAAAAATACATATACAATTAATTTCATCATTGCGACACACTTTCTCCATGATCCTAATTGTAATAGGTTGTCCATAGATGAATAATAACTCATAAATCCATTTTTCCCTTCAAAAAAATTTTCTTTGGCTTTCTAGATCTATGTTGATTTTATTTTTCAAAATAATACCTTCTTACTTGAACAAAAGAGGTTTAATCACTATAGTTCTATAATTAGATGGATTATTTTCATCCCTACTTTAAAAAATAGGAACAACGAGTCATTGAGGCCATGATTTAATGAAATACTACCAAACACTAGATTCAAGAGCTATTGAATGTGAGGGATGTGGATAGGCCATAATTTTTTTATATTTCTACTTTTTTACCCATTGATGTACTTATCATTCTCTTTTATGATCTACTTAATCCTCTAATGAAGAAAATTCCCTTATAGAAAGGGTTTGATGTTGTCCAGGACATTAAGGAATTCATAAACATTTTTAAGGTGAGAATTCTAGTCCCTTAAGGGAATCATTTTGTTTTTTTTAGTTTCACTTAGGATCTATCTTAGAAAGGTGCGAGAAAATTCTTTTCTCTCTATTCATATATCACCCTTTTTTTTTCTTGGTTATGTTTTTACACCTATTCGTGTCTACATCTATAAGGGACTTGTTAGAAGCATCCCTAATGTCTTTTCTAGTGATTTTGCCCTCTTTATCATATGGAGGGTTAGTAACTTTAATTTCCTTCTAACATGACATCTTGATCTATAAATTATTAATGGAAGTAGAGAAGATTGTCCTAAAATTATTATAGAGGTCTTCATTTTATATTTATTGGATAGGAGATTTACATTATTATCGAATTCCTTTAGAAAAAAGAATATATTTTTATGAAAGATCATGTTATTTGGTTAGTAGAGTTATCTTATATGGATATTTTGTGTATGAAAAAATATAGAATTAGGATTTGAAAATTATGGTTTGAGCTAAGATAATGGTTGTTTTAGATGTTAAAAATTACCATTTAGTTTTGTATGGGGATATCAAATATTACTTAAATATGGCACTACTACCAAGCCTATAAACACAAGTAATTTGTGTTATGATCCCAGGGGTGGCTTACATTGGGTTAAATCTATATGACATGACCCCAATGGGAGAATATATGGGGTTAAATATACATACAATATGTTAATGTATATGTAATAACTCGGTCTAGTGATGAAGTGTCCACATGGGAAATGTGTGAATAGAGATCATATAGTCGTTTGTGCATACATGCCATTTGGATGTATGAATGTGTTTGGGTATTTGGAGGAGCTTTTACATTATATTATATGTTGGAGTTTTACTTCATGCTCACATTGATGTACATCATGTGTACTTCTATTTTTTATGTCTTTGGATCATAAGATTATATTGAACCCAATATACGACCCCATACCCAAATATATTCATATATCCAAAACACATGTTGCCAATAATGACAATATTATCTCTCTCTCTATCTCTCTCTCTCTCTCTATCTTTATATCTCTCTCTCTCTCTATCTCTCTATCTCTGGGTATCCACTACTTAACAATATGTTCCATATCCATTTGAAAATTCCATAAAGTTTTATAATTCATTATTCTTATTTTATAAAATTTTATGTAAATTTATTCCTTCATACCTTGGATATTTTTGGATATTTTATCTCTCTCTCTGGGTATCCACTACTCAACAATATGTTCCATATCCATTTGAAAATTCCATAAAGTTTTATAATTCATTATTCTTATTTTATAAAGTTTTATGTAAATGTATTCCTTCATACCTTGGATATTTTATCTCCTAAATAACATCAAAGTAGAGGTGTAACGAGCAATGCATATTATTCCAACCTCAAAGCATGCAAACGGAAAATGCTTGTTGAAGGTAGCGTAATCCGTAATTGTGTTTGTTGAATTTATGATTTTGGAATGATAAATGACACAATGTATAAAGTTAGAAAATTATTGATATGATTTTGTATTTTTTTTGTTTTCATCTTCACGGTAGTGAATTTAATGAAAGTTCTATCTCTCACTAAATCAGAGATAAATTAGCAATTGCAATTAAAAAGTATAAAGGTAAACTTAAAAAAAAGTGAACTAAATAATATGAAATAAGTTTTAGCTAGCTAGAATCTAAAATATAAGTTTTAGCTAGCTAGAATCTAAAATATGAATTTACATGGCCATTAACATGCTGAAATAATAATTTCTTTTACAAAAATATATAAACTTATTTTTTCCAACAAACTTCAATTAAAAAAAAAAAAGTAAAAATGTAAATACCATAAACAAAAATATATGGCAAATGAAAACTCAAAAAATCAATGTATATAACTAGTACATATGAATAAATGAGCATTCATATATATAGATACTTAGATGGGTACTCATGAAAAGTTTAAGGTTGATGCTGTGAGATTTTCTATATATCTTAGTGTGGAAATCTTCTTATATAGATTTGAGAATTCTTTTATGTAGATAAGAGAAAATGAGAGAGAGAATAGTTATTGAGCATTTTTCAGTTTTGCCCTTTTTGTTCATAAATTTTGTCACATCTTCTTCTCATGTTTCAAGTTATTAGATGATTTTTTTTCTCTCTCATCTGCTCCCGCAAGGGTAGTGGTGATCCTTCTTCTATAGAAGAAGGCAACCTCTTTTATAAAAATGAACCTCCCTACGAACTCCATGAAAAGATGATGACAACAAATCATATGACAAATATCCAAATGTGTCTATTAAGAAAGTTGTTGAAATCATATCGGACAGGAAAGGAGTCAACATGGATTTGAATGCACTAATAAATTATACAAGTGAGGCTTTGGTTTTGGAACAAGACAAGTTAAGTGGATCACACTATTATTTCATATTTATTTATGAGAATGTTAATTATATTAGATATTCTAATTTTGTTCTTATTATACCTATGGCAAGCATGATATTACACATTTGATTTTTCAGTTGACTAGGTTTTATTTTGTCCTTTACCAAAAAAATTTGTCCCTAGTTTAACATATGGATTGAATTTTATTATTTATTATTAATATTTAAAATTATTTATCTACAATATGATTGGTCAAATTCTGATTATGTAATGACTATTTTGGGTGCTCATGCCATGAATTGACACATTATTTTCCCTCATTTTACCACTAGTATGAAAAATTAGGAGCTTATGGCATATGTCTTTGGCAACTTTATTCATTATCTTTTCGAGACATAAAAACATTAAAAAATTGGTGCATAAAAGAAAAGAAACTAGGTCAATCATGTCCAAAAAATCTTAGAGCTAATGCTGATTGTTGGTTCTACGTGTGGTTTGTGGGATGTGATATTAGGTGAAGGGTCATTTATTTTGGTCATTTTTCCTCTAGTCTAGTTAAAATTTGGCTAGAAATTTAAGTTTGAGTAGTGGAACCTGCAATTGAAAATTTGGTTTTGGTAATTTAAGCTACCAATTTTAGCAATTCTTCATTAGCCAAATTTTGTCATATACAAAGTGATTAAGTGCACGGTATCAAACTTGACTGAACATGGGATACTGACCATAATCGCATAGCATGCCTAAACTCTCATTTTTGGCTTTTCCATTACTCTTTCATTGGGATGTATGATTTTGATTTCAAAGAACACCCAAGTCCTAATACTTGTTTTGTTTCATGATATGAGAAAAGAAGCACCCGCTTTTCAGTAATGACAATATAAAGTTAGATTTTCCACAGAAAAAAAGAAAAAGCCATAAGATAAATAAGACCCACTGTGATGTTCCATTGCGCGCTAGTGGTACTGCTTGAGAATTCTTTTATGTAGGTAAGAGAAATTTAGAGTGAGAGTGGCTATTGAGTGCCCTTCAATTTTTCCCTTTTTTGCTCATAAATTCTGTCACATCTTCTTCTCATGTTTGAAGTCATTGGATGACTCTTTTTCTCTCCCATCTGCTCTTGTAGGGGTAGTGGTGATCCTTCTTCTATAGAAGAAGGCAACCTCTTCTAAAAATGAACCTCCCTGTGAACTCCATGAAAAGATGATGACGACGAGTCATATGAAAAATTTCCAAATGTGTCTATTAAGAAAGTTGTTTAAATCATAATGGATGGGAAAGGAGTCAACATGGATTTGAATGCACTTATCAATAATACAACTTAGGCTTCGGTTTTGGAACAAGAGAAGTTAACTGGATCACAATATTCTTTCATATCTATCCATGTGAATGTTAATTATATTATATTTAGATTATAATTTTCTTGCACTTATAAGTATACAGCTGAGACTTTGGTTTTGGAACGAGACAAGTTAATTGGATCACAATATTCTTTCATATCTATCTATGTGAATGTTATATTAGATTTAGATTCTAATTTTGTTCTTATTATACCTATCGCAAGCATGATATTACACATTTGATTTTTCTTTTGATTGGGTTTTCTTTTGTTTTTTACCAAAAAGTTTAGCAACTTCTCCATAGTTTAACATTATGGATTGAATTTTATTATTTTTTTATTAATATTTAAAATTATTTATCTACAATATGATATATTTAAGTCGTTTTTTGTAATGATTGTTTTGGGTGATCCTGTCATGAATGCACACATTATTTTCACTCATTTTCCCACTACCATGAAAAATTAGGAGCTTATGGAATATGTTTTTGACAACTTTGTTCGTTATCTTTTGGATGCATAAAAACATAAAAGAATTGGTGAATAAAACAAAAGAAACTAGGTCAATCATGTACAACAGCTCTTAGAGCTAATGATGACAGTTTGTTCTACGTGTGGTCCGTGGGATGTGATATTAGGTGAGGGGTCATTTATTTTGGTCATTTTTTCCTCTAGTCTAGTTAAAATTTGGCTAGAAATTTAAGTTTGAGGAGTGGAACCTGCAATTGGAAAGTTGGTTTTGGTAATGTAAGCTACCATTTTTACCAATTCTTCATTAGCCAAATTTCATCGTATACAAAGTGATTAAGTGCACGGTATCAAACTTGACTGAACATGGGATACTAACCATAATCGCATAGTATGCCTAAACTCTCCTTTTTTTCTTTTCCATTATTCTTTCCTTAGGATTTATGATTTCGATTCCAATGAACACACAAGTCCTCATACGTGTTTTGTCTGGTGATATAAGAAAAGAGGCACCCACTTTTCAGTAATGACAATATAAATTTATATTTTCCACTGAAACACAATCCATAAGATAGAGCGAAACCACTATGATGTTCCATTGTGCGCTAGTGGTACTGCCTGATAAGGCGTCACCTGAAGCATCATATCTTATTCTAATTTAAAGAAACATTATTTTCCCTCAACGTCACTCTTGGGATGGCTCAAAGAAATTGTAACAAAATAGAAAATATTTTTAAATGTTGATGAGTCCCTCTATTGAATATTGGTGTAATAAGAAAAAAATCATTTAAAATCTATGTTGTTCATTTTCCATGAGTTTAATAGGGTTAGCAGGAGGAGGTGGGGGGATTCTCTCTAGTCCCAATCTAGAAATGGTAGTCAAATACTAATGGTATCTAGGTAAGAAAATAAATAATCAAGCGAAGCTATATGGTATTATTTTGGGACTAACTATACCTTGTGACTAGGGAATTCTAGAACACATCATTATGGGATATTTGATGCCCATTATTCAACATTTGACCAATAAAACTAACCCCATGAAAATACACTTATTCTTAGTCTCAAAAGAATTAATTGTGCTCTCAACCAATTTCCCTCATTCTCTCCCTTTCACATCATTTTTGAAGAAATATCCAGGATTGACTATCAAGAAAATTTAGCCTACCTCTTAGATGTAGGGTAGAGGTAGATCAATGGCAGAAAGGATTTATTTACCATCCCCTAGTTACATATGCACTCTCATTACCGTAACTCTTGAACTTCATTGTGTCTCTTTGAGAACATACTTGGAATCAATAGAAGCATTGTAAACAAATTTATGAAACCCTGAAAACTAATGTCATGGCATCATTTGTTGGTGGTTCTCTTGAAAGGGAGGCCACTATTTCCCCTCATCTTCAAAGTTGTGAATTATAGTTTGTGGCTCCTCTGCTCATTAGTTTGATGGCGTTGATGTTAATTATTCCTTGGAGTCTTAATTGCGATGAGATTGATATCATGTGTGAAGGATGTATTCTCAGTGAGAAATCTATGGAAAGGCCTAGCTCCTCCTTTTACTTTGTCTCTCTATATTCTGACATGCATACATTTCTCTACTAGATCTATTATGTTATTCCCCTCCTTAGGAAGGGTTGTGTCAGCTTTGTCTTGTCTCAGTCTCTCTATATTACGACGATCATATATTTCTCTACTAGATCTCTTATGTTATTCCCCTCCTTAGGAAGGGTTGTGTCAGCTTTATCTTGTTTCATATGGCGCTTGTGTAAGACTAGTGGCTCTGATTTTACAAGTTGTCTTCATTTTCCATCATTATTCCTTTTCTTCTATTGGATTTTTAATTCCTTAATGCTGGGAAGAGACATTTGAATTGGTGACAATGCTTTATTCATGAGATTTCTTCCCTTAGGATTCCCCTTTGTGGAGCTTAGTAGTGTGTCTAGTGCATGGGTCATCTCCAACTCTCTATGGTTTAATTAAATCATGTTTGAAGTCAATTATGGCAGTCACTATTATGTTATTCTCTGGCCTTCTTGTTCTCAAGTGGTGAAATATGCTTTGAATTTTTGCATGAATCTCCCTAGTCCTATTTTATTTTAGTTTGTCTTGGTTGTTCCCCACTACTTATCCTTTCTTGTTCCTTCAGGCATCCCCTTTGAATTCTTCGAGAACTCTCTAAATTATTTTGATCTCGTTCTTCCTTGTATTTTCATTTCCATCGTCCGAGCTACCCATCTTCTCGATCACATTTATTAGTTCTTTGACTTTTCCCTCCCCTACACTCTTCATAGTTTCCCCCCATCCCAATAATCATGTCTTCCAACCAAAACTACTTAGAATCCTTTGAAAATCTCAGTTTTGTTAACATCAACTGCAAGCAGTCTCTCCATGAGGAGATTATGGAAATAAAGTGTTGAATACTTTACCGAGACAATTTCCTAATCTTTGCTTCAGATTAAATTCAGTCTCAAAATCATAATTCTACTGATGAGGAGGACGAGATTGATGCTCTTTGTAGACAACTTGGATACCTTTTTTTTCAGAGAATGAAAATACGTTGTTTTTTATTTATAAAAAATAGTACATACACTGATGTCATTGCATTTTTTACAGCCATGATCGCCTGTTCATATCCGTATGAGGCATCCATAATCATAGGGAGAAAACTCGTTGTAGCGTATACATTTCTAGCATGCTGCCTATGAGTAGGAAATTTACAGTCATATTCTAACTATTATATCATAAAAATAGTCCAGATGGAACCATCATAATAATAATCCCAAATGCGCCCTTCATAATAAAACTATCTAGATGGATCCCCAAAATTTGGCACTCTTACCATGATAGAAAACGAGAGAGAAAAGATGCATAAACTTGTAATCTGTGTGATCAAAAAAGTAAATTCAGTCTTCCACGAAAGGAAAAATGATAAGATCCTGTACAGGATTACATGTAAGATTTGTGATGAAGCAAAAACAAAAGAAAAAATAAAAAAAAATGAAAATATTTAAAATGAAGCTATGGGTCCATCTCATGCCCCTCGCAACTTTGATTTGAATCAACCAACAAATGAATAACACCACTCTCTTGGAGCCTATTGTAAATTTTCGTTTTGGTTAACTCAATTCCACAAAGTCTATATATATCACAATGATATTGTAGTCATTTTGGTATGTATTTACTTAGTCCTAATAGTTTGTTCCATCTCAAAACGCTGAAAAGTGGTGACTTGCAGTATATTTTCCACATCGATATATATATATATATATATTATTTGAAGTAAAATTATTTATTTAAATTTTTTGTTATTATTTATTTTTAAGTGAGTTTTAAATTGATTAAAAAGTAAAACTATGAAATATATATTTGGAATAAAATTTTAAAAATACTTTTTAATTTCGATTTCAAAATATAACAAATTTTAAAATAAAATAAATATTTGCAAATTTGAACTTATAATTAAAAATATAAATAAAAACTATAAACAACATAATTAAATTTGGTTGTTAATATTTAAAAAATTAAAATATATAAACAATTTTCGTTAAACACTTTTATTGACATTCATATTCAAATATATATCATATATTATATTTACAAGGAGTTATTATTCATCAGAATTTATGCAAGTCTTTGCAATTTAGTAACCAATTAATTTTTACATTTCATATATCAATTTGCAATTTTTTTAAAAGGACAATTTGTAACTTGACTAGTACATTTTATTCTTATCTATTTTTTTATCCAAAGACTTGCTTAGATTATGTTGGGAAGAAATTGGTGTTAAATGTGTTGTTTACTTACTTCAAAGCTTAAAAATAAAAAATCACTACACAAATATCTAAACCTAATGCATGAGCATTGCAAGTATATCCATAAATTATGACATAAAATATGTGAGGTAGTGATCTACATGGTATTATCTTGTGAAAATGTCTCAATGTTACCTATGTTTGAAAATAAGTTTTTTAAATAATATTGAAAAATAAATATTTACTTTTTGAAGTTAAACATGATAAATTACATTGGTTAATACTAAACTAATACTGGCGAACAAGAAAACAGATGAACATATTACTAGAATCTTGTCTTACCAAAACATAGTAATAACAAAATACAATCATAATAAACATTATTTAATTAAAATGTAACCTAATTATTTTATAATATTTAAATTACTTTTATAATAAATATTATTAATTAGGAAGTTGAGAATTAATAAATATTAATGGTTAGTTGATTTAAAATTTTATTAATGAAATTAAATAATTTTATTCATAAATAAATACAATGGGATAAAGTCATTAATACTAAATTTTTATTTAATATATATTTAAAATAATTACAAACTTAATAAAAATTCATTTAATTGTTATATAATTAATTTAAAAATAAAAACTATTTATTTATATTATATCTTTATTTATTTATTTTGTATTACAAAGTTTACTATAAAAGAAAATGAGATAAATTATATCAAATAAATTGTATGTATGTATGTATGTATGTATGTATGTATGTATGTATGTATGTATGTATGTATGTATGTATGTTAAAAATCAGTAAAATAATATTAAGAATAAAGTAAAATGGTTATCAATTCAAATAGAAAATAACTAAGTAAACAAAGAAACTCCATTTTTTATCTTTATAATTTTTTTTAACGAATATATTCAACTTATTTTTCACAAATATATGGAAAAAATAAGTACCCTTTAAAATATATTTATCTATATTTTAAAAAGAAAAATTAACTTATTTTTTCACAAATATATGGCAAAAACAAGTACCCTTTAAAATATATCTATCCATACTTTACAAAGAAAAATTAAAACTTTCTAGACAACCTTCTCAATAATAGAATTATGACTACATTAAGACGTTATTATTGTAGCTAGGTAGAATTGGATTTTCCACCATCATAATCTAATATTACAATTAACAAAATACCTAAATTCATCAATCAATAAAGCTTGACTAGATTGTAAACCTTAACATTAACTTGAGTACAATATTTTCACTCAAAATTTAACTATACTTCACCTAAAATACAAATACTAAATACCATATAAAATTTATTATTAGTATTTATTGACACTAAACTAAATATATTTGGTTTCCTTAATTTCTTATAAAATAATAGCCACATCAATATATAAAATTAAAAAAAAAAAGAAAAAAGTTTGAGTGACATAAAAAGCTTTGCCCTTGAAGTAGTACGTATTCAAGTCTCAATATGTGCCATGGTAACTCAACTTCATCCCTTGCATCAATCCATGGGTAAAGTAGAATAATCTCTTTCATGGTTTCCGAGGGCATTGATGTAGCTAAGAAATTCGCCACTTATAAGTCCTCTATTCTAATTTCATTGCATAAATTCCTTTGTTGAGTTACTATAGTAAGGGTTGCATCTTTCTCCCTTTTTTTAACCAGTTTATGGATAACTTGTTCATCAGCATCCAATATGGCCGCCATAACTTGGCGACTATATCTTCAATTCCTTCAGCAGGTTGATAATATCTCTAAACAATAGCAGTGAGCGTCCGTATGGAAATATTCACATTGATCATGTATATCATGTGGGCAATGAGTATTAAGCTTGGGTGCTTTGTCTTAGTCTTCTTGGAATTTTAGTCATCATTTTAACTAGAATATGGTCAACTCAAATATTCACATTTGTCATGTATATCGTGTGGGAAATGGGTATTAAGTTTGGGTCTTTCGTTTTCTTCTTTTATTAAAAGAAGGAATTTTCCATGCTTTGTAGGGATTTTTACTTATTCTTTTAAACTAGGATATGGTCATCTCCTAGTCTCTATATATGTAGGGATTGGAAAAGAGAATTATTTTCTAAGTTCAACACCATTTTTTCTATATAAGCAGTTATATATGTTTACTTGAAAGAAGTGTTTCCAACCAATTTATTATTTTCCCTTATTGAAAAATTTTCATCATTATTATAAGGATAGATGTTGCAGATTTAGTCCCAAAGGCTCACATATGTTATGTCAATTGCAAGTGGAAAATTTTGAATTCCATGTGGACACAAAAAGAAAAAATGTTGAAAAGAATATAAACATTCAACTTTATGGAATAATAAACATTCACATTAAAACACTGTTGAGTAGGTTAGATTTGGGGAGAAAATGCACAACCTATCAAAGTTTGTTAGTAGGCATTAATCCATTATTATTTACTTCATTTTTTACTTCATTACTGATTACCTAATTTTATAACTTATTTTTAACGACTTAGTTGGAATAACATGTCATTAAAAACCTAGAATTTTAGGAGAAGTTTCTATCACAATGCTTATATTTTTTTGCATGGTATAGTTGAAACAACCAGCCCCATATCAATTGGGTGAGGTTGTTGTTACTAACTCTAACTCTAATGACGTACTAACTAATCCCCTCAAAATTTACATAAGTACTCCTGAGAAAAATGTGATTAAACATGAATTTGTGGGTATGCTAAAATTTCATCATACCTCTCTAGCTAAAAACTACTCAATCCTACTCTTTTGTTCAATCTTATTTTAAAATTTTGTGTGCTTATGATTTTCAAGTGCGATGAAATTGTTTCTATTATACATTGTACAAGTGGATCTCTTGCATTTCAGAATGTATAGATCTTTTGTTTTCCAATAGTATCATTAAAATTTTATAATGGGCACCTTAAAAGAGTCCACATATTTTGTTTTCCAGTAGTATCATCCAAGTTTTATTCACAATTAGGCTTCGATGTGCATTTAAATTCATGATGAAAATAACATGTAGAGAAATTAAATCTATATAATTAATGCAGCTAACAATTTGAGGCTTGAGATTTATAATTGTTTGTCCAAAACAAACCATATGGTGTATTGTTACTTATTTCTTCTACTTTATATATAAATTATACGTATTTTTACAAATTCCTTGTGTTATTTATTGGTCCTGTCCTTCTTCATCTCAGGTATAAATATATATTCATCAAACTCTCTCTAACATAATCTAATGATAAATCTTATTTTTGAAATAGATTTTAATC
The DNA here is from genome assembly GCA_034641835.2 of Pinus albicaulis. Taxonomy (NCBI): domain Eukaryota; kingdom Viridiplantae; phylum Streptophyta; class Pinopsida; order Pinales; family Pinaceae; genus Pinus; species Pinus albicaulis. The sequence continues at coordinate 220,281,656 of CM076574.1, forward strand.
ACTCAATCCAAGGTTTGAGATGTCAAGGCCAATACACACCATGCATTGGAGTCTGAAATATTTTTCATATTTAGTATAGATTCCAAAATGGCATAAACAATTAAATGTTTGGGTAGTTTTACATCCTCCAAAGATCATTAGATGTTATATGAAGTGAATAAATATGAAGTTATAAGTATCAGATATAAGATATTTTACTAAATATCATAATTTATAAATAGTAATACCTATATAAAGAAGGATTTCACATTCTCCTCTACTAATTATCTATTCATTTATATGAGAAAAATGGTAAAATAGTATAAACATTCTACATTTTTAAGCTTTTATAGATACATTTTTCTACCCATTTGTCTCCAAAATATTGTGAAAATTTTAAAAGGATTATGAGAATTGTAAATTTAAAATATTGATATTGCACAATCCAAGTGTTGTAGAGATTTTGGAGAGTGCTAAATTGATTTATTCATTCAAATCAAAATTTAAGAAATAAAAAATTATTAGCTCACCCACACTTGAATGGCGAGATTCCAATAATGATTTTCAGAATAACATGGAATAGTTATACCTGTCCTCATAAAATATATTTAAGGAGTTTCTATGAGATGATGAAAAATAGGAAAAACCATCATCCAGACTCTACTATTAAGTGTTACATATAGATTATGGTGTATAATTATATCTGCTTTTAAAATTTTAATCTAAATCAAAAGACACAATCCCACTCTATTGCTCTGCGGAATTAAATTCACAATTTAGAACATAAATCATAAACATGTAATGAGTAATAACACACATGCACACAATATTTTTCCAAGGGAAAGAAATCTGCTAAAAACCCCTTATTCCTTCTTGCATTAATTTGATGAATAGAGATGTATTGCAATTTCTATCTCAACTTGAGATCAACCTGTAAGTGAATAGCCTATCTCTCTACTCACTGAGAAGCTCTGACCTAGACATAGTAAATTTATTCCTTTTTGTGAGCCCCTATTTCCTTACACAATTACTAAGGAAATTGGGCTCTTATTATTTAGGAATTTCCTCCAAAATACTTGCGCAATTCCCAAGGTTGGCCATATGACTTCATGCAACACCTGTACACTCAAGGCTAGTCTACAATTGATGTTATAATGCCTTGGAATCCTCACCACAACTGCGGAAATCGAATTCTCTGCATGCACTATTTATTTTGGGCTGATTGATCAATTAACTAGATGATCACTGAGTTAGACTTAAGTCTCACTCCACAACTAACCTTACACTAGTTCCTCCAATAGTTCGAACTAGTCTAACTAAAAACAACTTGAAATAACTAACCTTTATTGCTACAAATTGGCAATCACACATGCTTAACAGAATTCCAAATCCTTTAACATGAATTTACTAAGCTAACTCGGTGATAATAGCCATGCCACCCAAGTTAACTGCATCCAAGATGTCTGCTAATGTGGAAATTTGAATTTTCTCAATTTGGCCAAAGAAAAGTCAAATTAAGACTTTCTTGTTGCATTTTTCAACTCTCCCTATAAACAAGAAAGTGATTATCAGCCACCCCTATCCTGCAGCTTCGGAACACAAACTTCCATATTGAAAAATCCTTTTTCAAAATTTCAAAATTTTGTTCCTTTGCCATAATTTATTGTGCAACATTATCTGCCTCTGTATGTACTCCCTTAAATGCCAATACTATATATCTATATTCTTGGATCAACTGTGAAATATCATATTCTCAGGGAGCTTAATAAAAATTTGATTATCACATTAGAACATATTTGGATCCATCATCTAACTAAAGAATCCCACATGTATCTTTCTCATACACATCACCTCACAGTTTGCTTGACTTTCAACAATGTATTCTTCTTCTATTGAGCTAAGCACCACATATATTTTATTCTTGTTCTACTAGGAAACAATTTTAGATCGAACACTGAAAATTCCACCTCATGTACTCTTTCAGTGGGATCGACTCCCTACCCAAAATACATCTGTTAATCCATACAACTTCAATCCCTCTATCCATATGTACCATAGTCGAAACTGGGTAGTACCTATGAGGTACTATAAACCATGATTTGTTGCATTTCAGTATAATATGGATGGCCTAACCATAACTTGGCTCAACTGGTTGACTACATAGCACATATCTGGTCATGTGTTCATAAGATACATTAGTGAACCCACTAATTTCTGATAAATGGTAGCATCCACTTCTTCACCTAAAGTGGCATCCTCCTTCCATTAGTTGGTTGCTATAGGTTCCTACATGGTTTTACAAGTCTCCCTGTGGAATATTTTCAGTATCTCATTTTCATACTTGCACTGAGACGTAAACAGTTCCCCATATCCTTTCCATACTTCCAACCCAAGGAATTAGTGCATGAGACCCATTCCCTTCATTTAAAACTCCCTTTCAAGGTCCTCCTTGCAAGTTCTGATCAGTTGCTCACCATTAGTTAAAATTGAATCATCAAAATATAAGACAATAATAATAAATTTACCTTCTACAAAAATATGACAACGGTTTGTATCTGCTTCACTTTTGCTGAATCTCAAACCTATGAGATAGTTGTTGATCTTGGTGTACCAAGAATGGGGTGCTTGTTTGAGACCGTATAACGCTCGCTTGAGTCTGAACACATGAGAATCTCGATAAATTGTATCAAGATCACCTTCTGGTTTATTGATGTAAACCTCCTCCTCAATAACCCCATTGAGAAATTTTGTTTTTACATCCATCTAGTGGATCTTCCACCCCATCTGTGCAACTAGTGCTAGAATTGATCTAATGGATGAATACCTTTCTATAGGAGAAAATGTTTCCTCATAGTCAATTCCCTCAACTTGAGAGAATATTTTGGCCACAAATATGGCCTTATATTTATCTATTCTTCAGTTTGTTGCATGATTAACCTTGAGATCCATCTTAAACCCACTACTAATTTATCTGTTGTTTTTTGTCGTGATGACTTCCCAGACACTCTTATTTACAATGGATTCATATTCTTCCACCATTGCATCAACCCAAACAATTTTCTCTATTGCTTCCTCAGGAAAGAATCGCTCAGTCTCTACAAGCTCGGTCATTAGAGCCATGTATCTAGTCTGCCTCTCAGGTGACCTCCTTTATGCAAATTTGAAGGAGCTCCCACATTCTCCCCCACATCCTGCACAATTCTATCAACTTCCCTATTATTTTTATCCCTTCTATCGATGGTTTTGATTAAGTGCATGTCTCCACTTTATTCTCCTTTATTTGTGGCTACTCCAAACCTTCTTGAGGCTCCTTCTTTGGAACTAAAATCTCCTCTTTTGGTGGGATCTGTATCTCCCTCTCAAGAGAGCACCACATTGATTTCTCCTCATCAAAACTTACATCCCTTCGCACAATTGTTATTTTGAGGGAAGGTAAGTACACATGGTAGTTGTGAGGAGATTTTGTGTAACCCACAAATAGCCCCCAACTCTATTATCAGCTCAAGCTTCTTCCTTTATTCTTTGGAGAGATGGTAGCAAACAAAGGCTCCAAAAATATTAAAGTGTGACACATCCGACTTTATCCCCAAGAAGGAATTTTCCAATGTAATTAGACCAAGAATCTGACGAGGACTCTCATTCTAAAAGTAGCCTATTATGTTGCTTGCCTCTACCCACAAATGCAATGATAGTCCTTGGTCACACAACATAGCCCTTTCACCTCCCACGATCCTGTGGTTCTTTCTCTCAGCCACTCTTCTCTACTATGGGTTTTGGGGTATTTTTAGCTCTCTTTCAATGCCTTATTTCACACTAAAATTTTTTAATTCATTTGAAATACACTCACCTCCATTATTACTCCTGCGAGCCGTCACCTTCTTGCCAGTTTCTTTCTCAATAAATGCCTTGAATTTTAAAAAATTCGAGAATTTCTCATCCTTCTTCCACATTAAGAAAAACCCAACACTTTCTTGAGAAGTCATCAATAAATATGACACAATATTTGTGTATGGAAGTGGAGGCTATTGAGAAAGTTTCATGTGATTTGTTGTCCCAATCATGGAATGTCGATATTTCATACTTCCCCAAGGTACGTCCTTTGCATACATTATGCTGCTCAACTGATCCTTTGGGGAGGCAAGTGGCTATTCGCTACATAAAATTTAAGGCTCCATGATGAAAATGTGAAAGTATTTTGTGCCAAAGTTCACCGACATCGCAAACTTGCGCTTTCTCTGCCTTACTGCTTAATGCAACATAATCTTCCACATCTAGCTTATTCAAGTTCTTCACAAAAACCTCTATATACTTCAATTTTACCATGGCTATGTGTCTCAGGAATTTTTTCCCTTTGTTGAATATCACAACATAACCACGATCTTCCAAAACTACAACAAAGATGAGATTTTTTTTTAGGCCTAGAATGAACATGACATCCTTAAGTCTGAGAGGGTATCCTGACTCCCTCTGAAATGTGATTGTACCAATCCTAGCGGTATTTTACCTTCCTTCGTCCCTTGAAACAATGTGAATTTGGATATATATCCTCCAGGTCATTGAAAAAGTATCTACACCCTGTCATGTGGAATGATGCATTTCAGTCTAGGTACGACATGCTCCCCATCATTGTGTTGGCCATGCATTTGATATGTGTGAAGTCAAGCTCGAATTGTGAAGAAAAATATTCACATGCTACTCCTCTTGAGGTCTTATTGCTCGAATTTTTGTGTGGACACTTCGTGGCATAGTTCCTGAATTCATGAAAACTGAAGAATTTTATTTTGGATAAGCCTTTTTTCTTTCCCCCTTGGTTGGATTCTAGTTTGGTTTGATATTTCTTCACTTTTCCCTTCTTTCCCTTTCTAGCCAATTCAAAAAAAAAATCATCCTCACCCTTAGATGAAGTCTCATCTCTGGTGTTCTTCCTTATCTCCTCTTGAACCAAATCGGACCATAAGCATTCCCAATTCGTTAATTTAACTCTCCCGTTCACCAAATGTTGGTAGCTATGCCAACCTTTGGGAAGGCCTATAAGAGTTAGGATTACCAAGTCATATTTTAAAAAAACAAAACCAACACCACCAATTTCATCATGAACTTGTGTGGACCGACTTAAATACTACATAATAGTGTCATTCTTGTTCATCTTGATATTACAAAGTTTATCCTTGAGCGCTACTTTCCTATGGTTGCTTCTTTTCTCGAATAGCTTTGTCAGTGCCTTCCAAATTATGAAAGAAATTTCTTTTGCATGGATATTTGATAAAATGTGGTCTCATATTCCCTCCAAGTTTATTATCCTAACCTTTGCTACATATTTGTTCCATTGGGCTAGGTTTTATGCATCATATGCCCTTGGTTTTGTAATGTTTTTCTTGACATATTCTAGAATTCCATATTCATCTAACATTGCCTCCATGATATTTTTCCACAAAAAAAATTTGGAGTTTCCTTCATAGGCATACTCTAATATCAGCTCATTGAAGTTCATCTTCCCAACTCTGAAGAGATCCTCCTACACTAAAGTGAAAATTCGAACCTCTTCAGAAACAACGTAGAAATTTTTGTTCAAATGTGAATCTTCCTCTAATACCATGTAGAAATTATGGTGTATAGTTGTAACTTTTGATTATGTGAGTGCATGCAACACTTGTACACTCAAAAATACTCTACAACTAATGTTACATTACCTTGAAATCTCCACCATAGCTGGGGAACACAAATTTTCTGCATGCACTAGATATTATGGGCTAATTGATCAACTAATTGGATGATCATTGAGTTAGATTGAATTCTCACTACACAAATGACCTTCCACTAGTTCCTCCAATAGTTAGAACTACTTTAACTGAAAATAACTTGAAATAATTGATCGTGATTGCTTCAAATAGGCAATCACACATGCTTAACTGAACTGCAACTCCTCTAACTCTAATTTACTTAGCTAGCTGGGTGACAAAATCCATGTCACACAAGTTAAATGCATCCAAGTTGTCTATTGGTGTGGAAATTTGATTTTCTCAATTTGACAAAGGAAAAATCGAATTGAGACTTTCTTGTTGCATTTTTTAACATATTATGATATAAATCCTAACATTAAATTAGTGGTATTTTAAAGGTAACCCTTGATTTTTCTAAATAAGAGGTAAACATTACACATGTAAGTCGTAATTCATAAATTAAGGGTAGAGAGATACATATTTGTAGTGTCATTAAAAACCATGCACAGTGGGAGAAAGAGAATTTTATATAATGCCTCATGCAGTGAATAACATGAATTATCTTATTACAATCAATAGTTACATCATAGATTTCTTCTAGCCCACTCAGGACTCTTTTAATATAAAAAAACGAGAAGATTCAAGGAGTAAGCTATGTTAGCAAGCAATAGCTTCATCGATGAGCCCTTTTTTCTTTCCATGCATTCCATCTCCTCCCTTGAAGATTCTCTATTATCTAGGAAAATACAACAATAAGCTTTCATTTTCTCTTTCACTATTTCATAAATTCAAGAGGCTACTTGGATGATTTTATGCATAACCACTCCCTTCAACTTTAATCTTTGTAATTATTCTATCTTTCATATAATATTATGATAAATTATACCTCTAAATTTTCATAGGTTTTTGAACATTCAATAAAATTGCCATGAGGATGGAAGACAATAACATTAATTTTGTGATATAAATTTGTAGGAAACATTTTTTAATCTATGCCCTATATTAGATTGTGATTCAAGGCCTCCCTTCTTTAAGCTTCTTGTGCCATTCTCCATAAAATTTTATTGTTCATCGTAGAAACAAGAACTCTAAGTGCCACAAAGCTAAAAATCATGATTTGGATGGGAAATGTCCCAAAAGTATTAGATCTTCTTTCTTCTATGTAATCTAAAAAACATCCTTTAATATCACTTAAGTCCACTAATCACTAGTTCTTCATCAACGATAATAGTGCCATCCAATAAATTTTCAAAGAATTATAGAATATATGTCTTTCAATTAAGATATTCTACATCATGGATATATCCTACATCTAATGCACATTATACCTTTATCTAGACGTAGAGATCCCACTGTCACTATTTAACAAAATTTCCCAAAACATGTCTAACATTTTAAACTAGACATGAAGCCAAGAAATAATTTTAAAGACAATTCACCTAATTCCATGTTATACCGCCTGTCCTAAATTTTTACAGTTACACCTTCGTAAAAATTAAATCAAGCAACGACCCATTATAAACCATATTGTTTTCCTATGCTAAAATTACCTCATCTAGACACAATCCAATAAAACAAGACCAAGGATCACTGCACCTTACACATTCACTAACACAACATAACCCATAGAGGAAGGGGAAGCCGAGTAAACACATATTCATCTTCTTCATCAAAGGGCCACTATTCCATTATCCCTGTTGAGAAAATTTGTGTAAAAATCATGGGATATTCATACAAGTGAACAAGAGTTATTTGATATCCCAGATTGACCTAATGACCAAAATTCAATAACCAATGTGAAAAGAAGTTTGAGTGTACAAAATATATATCATGAATCAATAATGATTATCGAAAAGGTTAGTATATAATATAAAAGGGAAAATAAAAATGCTTCAACTAAAAACTGACCCAAATTCGAATTGTTCTAGCAAAGTTCACAAGACAAGGTGGTTGAAAACAATATTAAAAGAAACAAAAAAAAAATTCACATAAGTGCTAAGTTGGTGAACTAAGATAGACAAGTTGTTGTGCTTGAAACACCTGGGAAAATATTTTTAGAGAACTCTATGGGATCCGAAACAATAAAATCATTTCCCTCACTGCTCCAAGTGGCCATGGGTCCATCGAAGGATCCTCCACCATGTCATATGTCTTAGTGAGAAATGAAGGAATTGTGCTACTTTGCAATACTTCCATGGGATGGGGAGGGACAAGATGACATTATTGGGAACTCTATTCTTTCAAGCCAAAAGGAGTAGGGATTGAACCTTCTATGGATGCTTCCATGGAGGGTAATTTGTGCCCTGTATTTTTTATCTGAACTCAACGGATAAATTTTTCCCCAAAAATTCAGGCAAACCCGACTTAGAAATTCCCGCTAGATCATCAAATGAAAACAATAATAGAGATACCAACCATTGAATGGAAGGTGGGTGCGGAGGTCCCTAGATGAGGCAATAATGGCACCAGAAGATGGAGTAACCCACAAAAATGGATCATGCAAAACATTTTCCATGCATTATCTTTTTACTCCAGGGAGGCGAAAGAAAATGAAATGTCGTGATACACTAGGATGAACAGTGTATTTTCCAACTCTGGAAAGAGAACACCTTCCATGTAATTATTTTTGTGAACTTTTTTATACATTTTATATTTTATTTTGATGTTGGGTATTAAGATTAGTTTTTATTGGTTTGATGAATGAGGATTTTAACTTCGAATATCATGGTTTACATAGTACTTCATAACATAGATATTTTCAATTAAGGTTCCCCATGGGCATGGTGGGTATTGATATTAGTTAATATGGTTTATCAAATTTAAAATAAAAAGTAAAAAATTATTTAGTTTTGTTAAAGATTTAATTTATATAAATTGATAAGTTTAAAAATAAATAGCTATCATAATTTGAATACATGAAAAAGTTAGAAAGGTTGGTATTGTAACAAATATCTTTTAATTGACATTTAATGTGTGTGCATATATTATTCTAATTTTTCTTTTTTCATTTTCAACTCATGATAAAGATGAAAATTTCTATGGACCCACGATGTTTTAACGTTGTCTAATGCCTTGTTCCAATATGGAAGTTGTGAGAGGTTTCCCTTATTTCAACAATGCTTATTTTTCTTCTTTATGTTATTTAAAATAAAGAGAAAACTTAATATTCTAGATTAGGGTAAATCATCTCATTAGAGTATGTTAGTTCTTTCTTACTTTCTATTTTGTTAAATTATTTGAAAACTTAAGAGTAGTTAAGATAAACTTGGTCTAATGTGTTTTTAGATAAAAGTGTGTTTCTTTGTGTGTCTTTTTAGTATGAATTTGTAGTCATATAATGTGATAGCCATGCTAAGTTTTAGACATGGAGTAATCCAATGATTTATTTTCTCCTTGATACTAATGGTTGTTGATCCATGATATGTATTTAGATAACCTACAAAATCATTAATTGACAATTGGTTATGAAAATTAAAAATTTTATTTTACATTAATTAATTTCTTGGTTGTAGAGTATTTCCCTCTTATAAGGTTTTATTGATGTGAAAACAGTGATATTATAATATTTTATTGATGTGAAAACAGTGATATTATAATATTTGACTTGTGAGTCGTTAATTAAGTTATTCATCACATGTTGGATACTTTATTTTCTTGAACATGGTATGAAATCTCATTTGAAGAGTTGCTGTCATTGTTGATAGATATCATAAACGTGTGCTTTCATTTATAAATTCTATTATTTATATGAGTTTTTGGGATGGGTGGACTATTTTATTGCATTTAAAGTGATCTTTTAGTTATAAATGTGTTTTTTTTCACTTAAAAATATTTGTATTTGATTGATATATGACCTTTTGTTATATTTATAGCTATACAATCTATATACAAATATTTTAATTTTCTATTTTTATATTCTGCTATGCTACTCTGTATTTTGAAAATGTTATATTTTTTTATCTATGTTATCTCAAAAAATAAGAAGTTAAGTGGGAAGTTTTTTTTTCTATACATTTTCGTGTTTTTCACTTTTTGTGGTTTTGGAAAATAAAAAAAACAAAGAGAAACGTTGCATTTTCCAAATAACTTGTTACAGGTATAAATCTATTGTTAATGTCATTTAGATTTAATTTTATATTTTGTGAATTTTCATTTATTTTTGTCTTCTATAGTGTTAATGTTTTTTACATGCCCGGGTGCATCAAGGTTGTTATCCCACAAAAAAACGATCAACTAAACCAAATTGCTAGGGTTATTTAATATATGAGGTGAGTATCATTTTTACACATTAAAACTCATTTTATTATGATAACTTTTCAATAAATTGTTTTATTTAATTTTTATTAATTTTACTTATTTATATAAAAAATATTCATCAATTAATTAATTTATGCTATTTTCATTCTTTAATCTATTTATGTCACTATTAAATTAGAAATAATTTGATAAATTATTTAGACAATAATTATTTTCATTAATTAACTCATAGAATTATTAATTTCTTAGTTAACTACATATAATAAATGCTACTAACCACTTTCTTATTTTTTCTTTTAAAAAAATACAATAAATTTCTAAAAAAAAATTAAATCTTGATTTAGTCTAACAATTATTTTTTATTATTTAACCCTATCAAATGTAACGCCTATTTTGTTATAATTATGAGACACTTCTCCCTCGTGAACATTTCATTGTCAAAATTATCTTCACACGCCATTGAGCTCTACGATCGTGGGTTCTCACACCCACTAGCCATTTTTATACAACCATGTAAGGAGAAATACATATTTTTTTGTAGGTATAAAATCAATGAATAACCCTTCCAGTGAGGAGGTTGATAGAGAACCACTTCAACTTGGAGATATCCCCATAGGTGTTGTAATAAAAAAAAATTTTACTTGGGTATATTTTATTTATTTATTTTACATTATATGTTTTCTAATATTTTTCCTTTTTATTGCTATTTTATTCAAGTTATGAATAAAATGTACGAGTGTGAAATTTTTAAACTCTAGGGTTTTAGTTTTACTTGTTGGACTAGGAAAAACAATTAGAAGTTGTTTCTCACTAATCCTTGTTATAGAAAACATATAAGAAATTAGAAACTTCACTAGGAATCTGAACATACTCAAGTATTGGATTGTATACTGTGAGAAGGAAAATTTCTTTCTCCTTAAATTTATGTCCATTTATTTAGTTTTTGGGTTATCTACCTTGGTTTTTCCTTTTCGATTACTTTTTCAGGTTATAGGTTTTAGGAGACCGATAAACAAAACCAAAAAATATTTGTTTCCTATTGGGATACCTATATGTTTCAACGAACTTATTCAACAAGTGAACCACATTGAGTCAACTCCATTTTTGGAGGCATATCTACATTGATTGTTGCCTATTGGGATACCTATATGTTTCAATGAACTTATTCAACAAGTCAACCACATTGAGTCAACTCCATTTTTGGAGGCATATCTACATTGACAAAGCAGATAAAGGTCAAATACTCACATTCCCTAATTTTTAAAAGTCTACAAACTTCTTTTTAATAGTTTTTCTAGTTGTTAGCCAACAATCTAGGGTTAATATTTCCTTTGATAGTAGTCCCTCGATAATATTAGATCCATGTAGTACCACACCTTAGAAGGAGAAAATACACTCTAGGATGTTTCTAGCACATTTCCATCAAGTTGGAAGCCAGGAAAGGATTTTGTTGTTAAACATTGGTTAAAACTTTGTTTTGGAAGATTTAAGTATCTTAATTAGATTCGTCATTTATTTATTGGACCAAGAAAACACCTTAACAAGTATTGGACCTCCCATTTTCGTATCATTAGATATTCTTCCCTTAGTATGCCTTTTAACTTGTTGATAATGGCCTAGAAGCTAGTCATTTGTTGTTGTTACTATAAAGAAATTAGGTTATATGATAGTGGAAAAGACCCCTCTATTATATGTAGTAAATTGTCCAACCATTTTTCCTTACTTTTTCCGATATGTTTTCTTGATTAAAATTCTCATAGGTGAGAAGACTTGTTGTTTAATAGTGCATTTAATTTGCAATTCATTTACATTACTATTAGTTATTGAATTTTTTACTTCTTTACAATCAAATTCCTTTAATTTTATAGTATCATTTTAATTTCAAGTTGTAACATACCTCACATGCTCACAACTTCACACCATATGCTTCAAACACTTGGTTAATAACCCCAAGCTAAGCCTCTTAAAAACAACCTTAAACTAGCTAGTATGCTTAGACCCATTTAGGAATCAAAATAGGTTCTTATCTAGGTTTGAACCTTATCAATAGTCATATAGGAAAATCCACTTTCCTTTGAAATTCACCACCTTTACTTTTCAATCTTCTTTCTAAGGTCAATACATGGTAAAAAAAGTGGTTGACTTCTCTGTATCCAAATATGAAGTCTTCATATAAAATGAAATGCCTTTCTTCAGCACACTTCCTTCAGAACTATTAATATCCTCTAATCCAACGATATATATTAAATCTTGTAGAAAATAATTTCACCCAGCTAGATTTAGATAGGGATGTAGGATTTCACAATTTAATGTGTTTTAGAAGTAAATACTCATGTAGAGATCATTTTATTAACTTGTTTTAGCCTCAATCTACAAGGTCATTCTCTTCAAATTTGTCTAATATTTCATTCTCCTTTGATTTTCTCAACCCCAACAATGTACAAACATGGCAGGCATAACCCTATTGGCAATGCAAGACAAAATGTGGATTCTAATATTGGGGTAAATTCCATTATGTTAGTGCTAGTTTAAGAAAAAACCAAGGAAAAAACATTACCTAGAATGGCCCAAGGATTCCTCCCCTTCATGGCCCAATTTAAACTTCCATGACTTGAATTGGCTTATAAACTTTCTCTTCTACACAATCTGAATTAGAAATTAATTCAAACCAATTTTCCATGAGATAACTTTGTGTTTGAGAAAATTTCAGGAGCAGATCCCAACAATCGCATATAGTATTTCAATATGCGGTGTTCCTAGTAACAATGACACTGTAAGGAGAAGAATAAAAAATAGCATGATGTTTTTACATATAAATTTATCCTAAAAGAAAATCATAAACTTCAAGTGGGAAATATCACACAATACTTCATCTTTGAAGGGATTTATGGCATGGTATAACTGACCTTTCTAGTGGAAACAATTGTTTGATCCATGGATCAACCAATAAATCGTATATGTTTAGGGGTGTAGCACTATTTATAATTGCAATATCTTGATGAACTTGATTGAGAGAAATTTGTTTTAGCTTCCACTATTCACAATGAATTGTAGTTGGGTCACTTTCACCCACACATGGACTGAATGGAAGATGGACTCTCCCTCTTCAAGCTCCTATGCCTCTTCTATTTGGATCTTTGTAAAAAACTAGCTTATGCATCAATGAACCTCTTTCCTTTATCTTTTTCTAAATTAGAATGAAATATAGAATATATTTCCCTTTCTTTAAACTCCACAAACAATGATTGCTTCAAGAAACATTAAAAGGTGTTTTCCCACAGGTATTTATGGAACTCACACCACTTTCCAGTTTCTTTTTGTTTTGCTTCCCATTACCCATTTTTCCCCATGACATAGGATATATTTCTTGAAAATGGATCTCCTTCATTTTTAAATTTTTATCTGAATTTGGGACACATTTTTCATCCTTTTATTTTATATAGGTGGATATTAGTGGTCACCCACCTATTACACTGGCTCAAATCACATTTCTCCATCTCGGAAATATTTCTATATTTTTTTGGGTCTTGAACTTTTGGGGCTATTTTAGGGCCCTAAATGACATTTTTTTGACGTGGTAGTAGCCCAAGAAATAGCCATAGAAAAAGCGTAGGCCTAGTTGGAATGAAAAATTCTCATCTAGACCTTTCTAGGAGGCTACTAAGAATGCCAAATGGGGCTCAGATGCAAACTCTACCACCCCAGGAAGTTGGCATACCAACTACTACCTTCGAGGGTACAAATTCTTTCAAATTTCATCTCCTAGGGTTTGGATTTTGGATATTTATGGTTTCCTCATTGTTGTTTTATGTTAAAAATGGTCTTTTATCCTAATTATAATGTGCTATAGTGAATTCGCAATGGTCGTGTCATCTCGTCTTAGAGATAAGATACTATTATTTGAGCAAGTTTATTTAATTTCACATGTTTATAGTTTTAACACATTCCATCATATAATAGAAGTCAAGTTTTACTATATCTCTATCATTTGTTCATAAATGGGTTTTTAATTTAACGTATTTCATAAATATCGATAACTAGTATCAAAGTGATATGCTCTTTTTTTCTCTCATTATTTTAATTCTAGATTCCTCAAGTGTTGAGTGAGATCAATTCTCTTGAAGCATAAGCCTCTTTTAGAGTGAAAAAACTTGAAGAGAGGGTTGCACCTCAAGAGATTTGAACTTTTTCGACACTTGATAGATTCATGATTAAGATGGATCTATTGAGGTTGTTTATATATATATATATATATATATATATATCCATGATGAGTATGAAAGTAACTACACATATCCATCATTTTTAACAACACACCAAGACAATGCTTTAACCATCAAAAACTTTTTATTTCAAATATATTTCTATGATATATATAATTGACATTAAAGTATTTTATTTTGTATATATATTAAAATATTTTATTTATGAATCACATTGAAATATTTTTTTGCATGTTACATATCAACTCTATATTAAAAACTAAATTATTAAAAAATAATTAAAACGTTTTATTTCAATTATTTTTTCTCTTCATATAAGATGATAGAAAATTATTTTGTTTAAAGTGGTTCTTAAAGAAAGTATATATCTTCTTTCTATATAAATATATATAACGTTTTGAAATACTTTAGTTAACATGAAAATTAAAATATTATATTTAAGGCTCACATTAAACTATTTATAGAAAATAAAATAATCACATCTTCTTTGTGTCAAGAGGTGTTCTAAAACCTAGTATTATATATATATATATATATATATATATATATATATATATATATATATATATATATAAAATCCATTTGAACTACTCTAAAATTTGAACATGAGATCTTCTTCTTACATGTATTACCTTTTTTTTTTGCAACAGAGGAAATGACAACTAAGTTACTTTTGGGGGATTTAACCTTAGATCTATTAGTTTACACGATTTCATATCACTTCAATCTAGAGTTGTCTACATTTATTAATTAGAAAAAAAAAAATCAATTGGATTTAATTTGGTATATTGTAAATTTTCTTTATATGCCTCAAGGAACTCTAAGCCGAGTCTCATGGAGATGTTTTCCTATAACGTTATTTTTAAAAATAATAAAATAATACTTAAATTAACAAACTAAAAAAATAGTAATAAAAAAAAAAGGTAAAAATAATATTTCTTATATTATATGATTTGTAATTCATTTAATATTTACTTGAAATGTAATATTTAAAATAAAAATATATAAATAAAAAAAATTATTCTCACCCATAAATATTTCAATGTACATATTAAATAATATAATTTCATATCACCTTTATATGAAGACAAATAAATTAATTTAGATTACTTCTTTTCTTTTCTTTTTTCATGATCATAAATAAAATATTTGAATATAAATTTGATCATAAGAAGAGGTTTTCATTTTGAAATATTTGATCACTCTTGAGCCATGGTAAATCCAAAGTTTAAATAAATTAATGTTGATTATATATAGGAAACTAAAAATATAAAATTATTGTTATTATATATTTTTTGACATTTAATCACTTTATCTCTTTACATAAAATTGATGTAAAATTATGTTACTTAATATGGACATCAAAATATTTTATTTATAGTTCAAGGTGAAATAATTGATTTGTTATTAATATTTATCTTAAGCCACATGTCAACTCTATGTTAAACACAAAATGAATTACACAAATCCTTCTTAATGGGTTGTAATATAAATAACACTTATAATTAAACCCGTGAGGTGCATATTAGTTGGTATAAGTTAGGTCTAGGTTCAAACCTTATGGGGAGGGGTTGAGGATGGAAGTCTGTTTGGGGAAATTAAACTATACCAAGGGGCTTTTGGGCTTGACCAAGCCTTGGACAATCTCATTGATAAAAGCCAACTCATCTCTAGGTTTATCAATCTAATTATATCCAATAAAAATTTTCTTCCATCCAACACACAAGTGTCTAGTTCATGTTGATAAAAATCCAACCCAACTGTGGGTTGATAATTCTTATTATATCCAATAAATGAGTTTTTCCATCCAATAAAAAAATGTCTAATTTCAACTAGTCACAAAAAAATTATTTTAATTAAAACTAACCAATATGTATATATTTTTTTGCTTTTTTACTATAATAGAGATCTTTTTTTATTTCATGAATTTGTATATTTATTTAAAAGGTTCATTTGTCATGTCCAAATCTAGAACAACAAAATTTTCAGATCTTCTTCATACTAGGTTGTAAAATACACCTCTTAACATAATATTTTACTTCCCAACTATAATAATTATCAAAATCATATTAATTAATTAATATATTATTTTATATAATTGATTTAGAATATATATAATCCCTATGAAAAATTGGTAATCATATATTCTTGGGGATTTGGGCTAATGTCTAATAATCAGGTGAAGTTGTATGGCTTATGTATTGGCGTGTTATTAGCTAAGGATATGCAACTACCAAACATCATTATCCAAAGTGATTCTCTTATCACAATCCAAGGTCTACATAAAGGTTCTTCACTAGAGGTAAACCATATTAGGATTTTGTTGCAAAGATTATCAAGGATTATCGATGTCTTACTACAAAAAATTTTCTACCATGTCCTTAGACATCAGAAGACCAAGGAGTACATTCAAGCCAATTCTTCTTGACTTCTCATAAGCACAGAAAACTGAAATGAATTGATATTAGACATGGTGAGATATTCCATTACCGCTCATACCCTTTACTATGCATAACTTCATTAATTGTGATCTACAATATAAACAATTATTCATATGTTCCAATTCCTTCATTAGGTTCCTAGAAATAAAAGGTGGGTGCTCTTGGTTGGGTTTCGTGGTATTCTCTTCCATAGAGTTAGAAGCAGTAGGAGATAAATCAATAATCACACGTGCATTTCATACAATAAGTTCGAAGTGTCCTGATCGTGGCATCAGATTGCCACATTAGTTGGTGATCGCTCCTTTGGCATTGGAAATTATGAACTATGATGGTGATAATCAAAGTGACGAATGTGGGTTGCTTGCCCTCATGTTTAAATTAATGGATCTCCATCAACCCAAATCTTAGAAAAATCTCCTTATAGGCCAATTAAAGACTTGATTTTATGGGTGTCGAAGGAATTTCTTGATGTTTGTGGAGGTCACTTCAATATTCTTATTAAACTAGCCTAGTTTTAGTAATTGTAGTCACAAGGAGCATCCTGAAAATGGTCCTTTATTTTGGTTCAATAAAGGGATCTTGCTAGGAAGAAATAGTTACACCCATGCTTCTAGATCCCTTGGCATCAATTCAGTATCTATGCTCAAGCCCCCTCCTCCATAGGTTATATTTTTCTTCTTGCTTGGAAAGCTGACTCTTTCTATTCATTTGGTAGTTAATTTATTTTATGGGTGTCTTAGAATTCTCCCCTTATTATTGAAGTTTTAAACATTGTTCTAATTCCTTTTCACCACCTTTCTACTTCTTTTCAGTATCTTCCTACGGTTGCATCCCTCTATTCTGGAATTTGGTCGGTGGAATTGGTTGTCTAGGCTTCTTTCCTTTGTGGTCTTACAAGCTTCCGTGCATGGTAGTCAGTGGTCAATTTTCATTCCTTATGTTATTATTCAAGACCTCTTATTCATTTTTTTTGTTTCCCTTCAGTCATTCCTTGTTTTCCATGTTCTCATGTTCCTTCAGTTTTTATTGAGTTTTTCGAGGATTTATTGACTTCACCTTCTCTATCGGGGGCAATGTGGGTGGGACGTGACAAGATTCTTTGATTTGGGGGAAAAAGTTGGTGTCGAACACTACTTCAAATTGTTCGAGTCATTACAACTGGAAATCATGGAAACTAAGTGGAGTATACATGAAAAATTAATGACTACTACAAATCTCTGAGAGGAAATTCAAGACATAAAATAAAAAATGGCTCTCCAAGCTGATGGTATAGATGCTCTCTATCAACAAATTGAAAGTCTATAATTTAAACTATCTACTAGGGAAAGTCAAAGTGAGGAATCAAGCGCATCAAGTAGCCATGAGGGTCATTCTAGCCACCCTCCAGAAGAGGAACCCCATATCATTTTATGATGTACTCTGAATGCAAGTGTGCTCATTTGCAAAGCCAAATTTGTATATTTTTTTCCTTCTGTCGTACATTTTGTGTAGCCTCTATAGAATTTTTTTTTTGGTAATCTCAATAATGTTCTCCTCATAAGAAAAGCTCTCAAAAGAAAACATATAACCCATTTCCCAAACACTTATTGCATCTAGACACAAAATTTAATATAAATCCTATTGTGAAAAAACCTTTGAGTAAAAATCACATACGAGAAATATTATTGACGTGTTTCAAACCAACTATAAATAAATCCTATTATTTATGTGATATAGTTAATATTTAAAAAAAAATGAAATATATATATATATATATATATATATATATATATATATATATTTAATTAATTATAAATATTTATAAATAATATATAATTTTTTACGTCTTTATTATTATAATTGATATTTCTTTCTATCACCTTCAATTTTACAATCTAATATAAAAAGAAAAGGTTATATTTATCATAACTATATTTCAATTATGTAATCAGTATTAAAATGTATTTGAATTTTTAAGTGGCTCACTCCTTCCGCAGCACCAACATCAATCATGATCACTTGTGAAATTTATTCTCGAACATGTGCATTACTTTAATATTGCAAGTTACATCGGATGGCTCCATGCCGACTACTTGCATGAGAAAGTACAGACACCACCATTAGGGTGGTGGGACGGTTTGGTAGGGTGGGCCCGTAGTTCCCCACATTAGTAACATGCACCACCACATTTGAACATCTATCATTTTGTATATCACTCTAAAATTGTAGACACGATTATGTTAATGGAAACTTCCCATCCCTATGTACATCTACCTTTAACGATAACGTTTAATATAATAAGTGATTTTATAATAACATGATTTTTTTATTTTTTTTAATATAAAAGCCTAGATTCATCTCAACTCTAGATCTATTAAGCATTGAGAGGGATCAAATCTCTCGAAATGAAAATCTCCTTTTTGAGTGCAAATACTTGAGGGATCAAATCTCTTGAAATGCAAATCTCCTTTTTGAGTGAAAATACTTGAGGAAAGATTTTCACCTTGAGATATTTGATCCCTCTCGGCCCTTGATAGATACAAAGTTAAGATGGATCTAGGTTGGTTTCACTTGTGTGTTGTCAAGGAAAATCTATCAAATATATGATTAATCTTACCAATAGCATGTAAATATATCAAATATTAATATAATCATTTTAAATATGCTAAATATTTGTGATATTAACTTGTTCATTTTAATTTTAAATTTTCTTAGTTACCTGAGTTCATTGAGATGATAAATATTGTTAATAACTATAATGATGAAAAATGATGAAATATTTTTTTTGAATGCAAAGTGACAATAATAGTGTTGAGAGATAGAAAATGTGAATAATAAGAATGTACTCATGTTACAAATAGTTTTCATTGTGATCAATCTCACCCCTAAACATACACACTCTCTCTCCATCTCTCCCTTATCACTCCCTCTCTCTCTCCACTTCTCTCTCTCTATTTCTTCTCAGTTATGTAAACTAATGAACATAAATATTCCAAAATATAAAGCAGATTATCGAGTAAATATGAAAATGTGACAGCTACATTAGTCCTAACTAGCTGGATTACTTGTTAAGTAATTCTTATTGTTTTTTTAATGAAAAAAACTAAGACAATTTATGTTATTTTGTTAAAATATTGTTATAAAAATAACTGGATATGAAAAATAAAAAAGAAATTGATGGTAAATGTTTCCAAGAACTGAAAAGAGGTTGAGGGAACAGTTAGAAATAGTTACCTACTCCTCTAGGATAAAGGACTGATTCTAGAGAGGAGTAGGGGTTGTGTGGTGGGAAGAAGGAGAAAGAGTGACAGATTTTTGAGTTGGTTGAATCTAGTGGAATTGCACTCAGGAAATTTCCTAAAATTTTTGGTACTGACTGGACTGGATGTCTTGAGGTCACAGCAGAAATAGATTCCACGGTTACCCATACCGTTCAGTTTGGAGCATGGGGGTAAGGAGGACGTAATAGCCTCACTTGAAGGTTGGGAGGACCACCGTTGAATTACTTCTATTTTCAGATGAGTACATAAGAAATTTCATGACTGTTAGTTTATGATATTTAAATTTTCTATATACTATTATTTGAATAAAAGTACAATGAGATTATATGCTTTGTATTTCTACTGTTTTCTATTACGAATTTTACAATTTACTGTAGACATGTATTTTTTTCCAAAGCTATTAACTGAAAATGATTATTATGATAATAGTATGAAATTCAGATGAAAATACTAGCATATATATATATATATATATATATATATATATATATATATATATATATATATATATATATATATATATACAATACATGGACAGGAAAACAGAAATCTAGAAAAACAAGGAAAAAATGAGTTGTAGTCTAGTCTACATTTATTTATTAAGAGAAATTATGACAGACAGAGGAATCCCATTAAATATTTGAGGGGAAAGAGAAAGGGTTTTACATAAATTAAATAAAAATAATATATTCAGCCCCTTTCTTCTGTCTCCTACACAAATGCAACAATATATATATATATATATATATATATATATATATATATTCATGTCTTGAAAGATTATGTAGAATGTATTTCATCATTTTAAAGTTGCATGAATATCATTAAAGAACTCTGGAAAGTGCGCAACAAATATTAAAAGATTCCAATAGACTGTCAAGTGAGGGTTAGGGATTAAACCCAGACCCAGACCTAGTCGTCTTCTGGATAAATATTTCTTTCACACGGACAATGGGATAGGCAGTGGTCAAGTCACCTATAGTTTTAAAATAGAAACTTCATACAGAACCTAGATAATAGATAAATTGTTGAACATTTCATTCAAATTAATAATCGTAGAACAAGATGAGACTACAAATATACAACCATGCTAGATAAAGCGTTGTTAAAGCATAAAAGTAGCGGACAACAGTGTGATAAATTCATCAATGACCATAAAACTGCAGAATTCGAATATGCAAAGAATTTTGGTAAATTACCATTATTACTCGCTAGTTGAAGAAACAAATTTTTCAAAGAAAACCTTGTGTAAATTCTAGTTATAGCAAAAGAAAATTTCAAAAACAGCTAACCAATCTCAATATAAATTTTCAATAGAAAGTGTCATATAAGCAAGGTTTAGTTCGAGAGAAACAGAACCAAACTGTAGAAAATGGGTTGAACCCAAAAAATTCATTTATACATGAAAAATATATCAAGAAGATTCAATGTTCAAATCTTAGCCAAAAACCCTCTTTTGAATACAATAATAAGTCTCATAAGATTATCCAATAGCTTATGCACAATAACCATCGTAGCTTGCTACAGAATGGGTCTACGTGGAACGAAAACCCCGTAAGGGTTTGTTTGAAAACGGAGACCCTATCATTTCAAAATAACACCTAGACTGCAAGGGCATTTTCTCATTCATACCTGGAATAAATTCAATTGAAAATAGATGAGGGTGCGTCTAGAAAAATGAAGGGGTTTTGGCAAATAGAATTGGCCACGAGAACCTTGAGAGGACACCTGTTCACACAAAATGGGAATTTCGTTACTAAACTTATGAATTTATTAAAACCCTAACTTAATGTAAAGAAAAACAATCAAGAATGAAACAACAGAACCATCGAATCACCTGAAAATCTAGCCATGGGAATGTGGAGTGCCGCCGCACCATTTGCCTATCAAACAGAGTATTAAAACATGAAAACTTCTTCATAATTCGGAAATATAAATTGTTTAGCTGAGATACAAGCTAGAAGCCAGAAAAATAAAACTAAATAGGCATATAAACAAATGAGCTTTAGTCTGTACGAAGCGATGCATGAGAATTGCAAAGAAAATCCATTTTTATACTTAGAATTACCTTTGGAAAACTAACTCGGCACCTTTCGGAACAAGCAAGATGAAAGCTTGGAACTGCCTCGGAGTTTATCGGATCATTCATGGACAATGCATCATTGGAGTTTTGAACCCTGGTGGATACCAGCTGAGGAGTAATCGAATAGTGTGCAGATTAACAAAAGGCTACCAGAAAAGATGATGGAGTAAATTTAGGGCTTGGCAGGGTTGCCTAGGCAGGGCTCCTGCCATTGCCTCGGCCGTCCATTACACATGGAACCGAATCAACGACATAGAAATATGCTAGGGTACTATGAGATCTTCGTCCATCATAAAACAATACAACTATCATGATGTTTACGGATAAACAATAAATTCACCAGTACTATACAGTTGAGAACCTTTAAAGTAGATGGACAAGTGTTACGAATGAGGGTGATTGATTTGGTGGCAGAATAAACATTGTATTGTTTTGATATATCCATCTTATAAACCATAGAGTTGTGCTAGGATGGCCTAACCATATAATCAATTGTAATAGTATGTAGATTTGCATAAACTATTTTGATTATGTGTAGAATCATAATGTAAGTTTCGGCATGTGAAATCTTAACCAAATATATGATATTATTACCCTATGGTAAGATAAGTAAATTTTTTATTTTTTTTATATTTTGAGTATTGATGAATGTTACAAGTGGTATCATAGCCAAGTTTAAACGCTATGACCTCAAGGGTCAAACTGACGGTGAAGCTATTTGTAAATGATGCATAGAGAAAGAATTTAGAAATCTAGCAGGAACATAATGTGAAGAGGAACCTCGTTGCAGCCCCCTCAAGACACTTGAGAACCCCAAGAACAACAAGTAATGAATCCAGAAATGTGGGTCCAGTTAAGTGTCGAGCAGTAGCAGAAAACAAGTAGGCTGTTAGAAGAACAATAGCACTAGACTAGCTTCCTGTTAAACATTTTTCAACAGCTGCAGGAGGAAATGGTGCGCGTTCGGAAAGATAATGAGTGATTACTGCTAGACTAGGAAAATATATTAAAGAGTCTGTCAAATAAACAAAACTAGGAGGTGGAACATCCTGGTACTGATAGAGGTATGCAAGAAGAAAATGAGCAACAAACAGGAAATAACACTACATAAAGAGTGGAAGGAAGTCCCTCTCAACAGAGTAAGAATAAAAATTTTAATGAGGTGGAATCTGGTAACTTATCAGATCCACAAGAAGTTAAAATACAGAAGGTAGAAATTCAAGGAGAATTTCATAAAATAAAACCACCAACGTTTGATGGTGAAGCTGAGGAGGTGGCAGAGGCATGGTTAATAAATATGAATAAGTATTTTCAAGTGTATGAATATAACAGTAATCTGAAAGACAGAGAAATATACCAATTAATAGGGAAAGCCACTCTGTGGTGGGAGGAGGTGAAAAATATACGTAGTATTGAAGAACAAGATGTCACCAGGGAATCATTCCAACAATACTTCAAGGATAAGTACCTGACTGAAAGATTTTATGACAAGAAAGCTAAATAATTTCATGATCTAAAGTTGGGACAGATGACCATGGATGATTATGTTACTAATTTTAGCTCCTTATTACGCTATGTTCTGTACCTTCGAGAGGAGAAGGCTAAAGTGCAAATATTTATGAGCAGTTTACCAACACACATGAAAGAAAGAATTGAATTTGTAAATCCTTGAACTATGGATGAAGCCATTCCTAAAGCTCGAATGTGCTATCAATAGTCTAAGGCAAAAGGGGAGGTTAGCAAGACTTGGCAGCCAAAGAAAGGACAAAAAAGTAACTTAGCTTTCAAGGGTGTTAAGAGTGGCAACTTTAAGAATTCTGCACGAAATCTTGGTAGCAAGCAGTTTGGCAGAAATCATCAGAGGACTAGATGGCCAGCAGACAACAAACCCACAAAAGCATCCAGAAAGCCTGATCAAGGGCAGGTGACCAAGCCACCTTTACAATGCTGGGGTTGTGCTGAAGTGTATGATGACAAGAACTTCCCAGAACGAAAAAGAAATGATGTTGTAGAAAATTTGTAGGAAGCTTCTACTGTGGGTGATGTAGCATGAAAAAGTCCCCGTATTAATGTGGCATTGGAGGACCGTCAAGCGGATTATCAGCCCACGATGATTGAGCTGGAAGGCATGGACTGGCTAGAAAAGCATTGGACTCTAGTGGACTGTAAGGAAAAAATTATTTACTACAGAATGCACGATGGAACCTGGAAGGAAATCCAAGGAATCAGAAAACCATTGCAGTTACGTCCAATAACAGCATCCCAAATGAATAAATGTATAAGGAAAGGGTGCCAGCTATATGCTATTCAGGTAGAATATGCAGATTCTAAGGAAAAATCGCTTACAATGGAAAATATACTAGTAGTGCAGGAATTACTGGCTGTTTTTCCTGAAAATATTCCTGGATTACCACCAAAGAGGGACATTGACTTTACTATAGAGTTAATTCCTGGAGCTTCTCCCGTGTCAAGGGCTCCTTATAGAATGAGTGTGTCGGAATTGACAGAACTGAAGATGCAGTTACAGGAACTACTAGATAAGGGTTATATTCGCCCAAGTGTATCACCTTGGGGAGCACTTTTTCTGTTCATAAAAAATAAATATGGGACCATGTGAATGTGCATGGATTACAGGCAGCTTAACAAATTAACAATTAAAAATAAGTACCCTTTACCAAGAATTGATGATCTATTCGTTCAGGTAAAAGGGGCCATGGTGTTTTCCAAGATAGAATTGAGATCAGGCCATCACCATATTCGAATCAAGGAGGAAGACATTTATAAGACATCATTTAGTACGAGGTATGGTCACTACAAATTTGTGGTGTTACCCTCTGGGTTAACAAACGCACCAGCAACCTTCATGAGGTTGATGCATGGGGTCTTTCATCCTTTTCTAGATAATTTTGTGCTTATCTTTATATATGATATCTTGATCTATTCCAAGACCCAAGAAGAGCATAGAGAACATCTGAGGATTGTGTTAGAAATGCTAAGGAAACATCAGCTATATGTAAAATTTATTAAGTGTGATATCTTTAAATTAGAAATTCAGTATTTGGGACACGTTATTTCCGCTGAAGGAATTTATATTTATCCTGGAAAGATTTAAAAAATCATGGAATGGCGAGTACCTCAGAATGTGGCAGATATTAGATCCTTTATGGGCCTAGCCGAGTACTACCGAAGATTTATAGAGGGATTTTCTAGAATAGCTTTTCCTATTACTTCCTTACAGAAGAAATGAAAAATTTTCAAATGGACCCCGGAATGCCAAAGCAGTTTTGAAAAGATAAAATAGTTACTAACTTCAGCTCGTGTACTACGAGTAGCTGACCCCAGCAAAGAATTCTAAGTATGTATGGATACAAGTAAAGAAGGTGTTGCGGCAGTTCTGTCTCAGGAAGGCAAGGTAATAGCTTATGAATCCAAAAAGTTGAAGGAGCATGAGAAAAGATACTCTGCTTATGATTTGGAGTTGACAAAAGTAGTTCATGCGCTCTGGGTATGGAGACACTACTTGCTAGGAAAAAAGTTTGTCTTAAAAACAGATAATAGCAGCTTGACAACTTACTTCAAGCAAGCAGATTTGAACTCTAGACAGGCAAGATGGAATGCCTTCTTAAGTGATTTTGGCATGGATATTCAGCATGTCAAAGGGAAAGAAAATCGAGTAGCTGATGCGTTAAGTATAAAATTACATGGTATTTATGAGCTATATTACAATCAGCTGGAAAATAGATTTTCAAAGCAAGTAAAGATAGAAGCACAAAAATATCCCGAGTACCTTTTTTGTGGCAGAAAATGGAAGAAAGCAAAAAACATGGATTGCACATCTGAGTATGGAATAAATGAAGATGAAATTTTAATCTTCAAAGGTAAAATATATGTGCCTAATCGGTTGGACCTGAAAGAGCTGATAATGAATGAATATCATCACAGCAATTATGCAGGTCATCCAGGTTACTAGAAGATGTTGACCGCAATTAGAAAGGTATTTTTCTTCCCGGGTATGCGAAAAAACATTGCTCAATATATAAGTAAGTGTTTGGAAAGTCAGCAGGTGAAGGTAGAGCATCAACATCTTGTAGGATTGTTGCAGCCCATACCCATACCTGAGTGGAAGTGGGAGGTCATATCCCTAGAATTTATCACAGGCTTACCACGAATGAAAAGAAAAAATGATTCCATAATGGTTGTGGTGGAGAGATTGAGTAAATCTTCACATTTTATACCTGTACAGTCTACTTACAAGACTGTACAAATAGCCGACATTTTTATGAAGGAAATTTTTAGGTTGCATGGAATTCCTAAGACTGTCATTTCAGATCAAGATGTTAAGTTTACTTTTGCTTTTTCGAAAACCTTGTTTTTAGGATTTGGAACACAGATAAATTTCAGTACTGCTTATCACCCCCAGACCAATGGTCAAACAGAGCGAGTGAACCAAGTGTTGGAGGACATGCTGCGCATGTACGTGATGAAGAAACTAACTAAGTGGGAACATTACCTGCAGCTTGTTGAATTTGATTATAACAATGGGTATCAGGAATCACTGAAAATGAGTCCTTTCGAGGCCTTGTATGGGAGGCAGTGTTGCCCCCCCATAAATTGGAGTAGCCCTGAAACAAAGCTAATGTTGGGACCTGAGATGCTTGCGGAAATGGAAGCAGAGGTGAGAAAGATAAGACAAAATTTGAAGGCTGCACAAGATCGACAGAATATCTATGCAGATAAGAAAAGGTCTTATCATGAGTTCATACTAGGAGACCATGTGTACGTAAGGATTAAGCCAAAAATAAGTACGTTACAGTGGGCCTCTTGTGCCAAATTGGCTCCTAGATTTTGTGGACCCTTTGAAATTTTGGAAAGGGTAGGACCTGTAGCCTATCGGCTAGTATTACCCAGCCATATCAGACTACACAACGCATTTCATGTGTCTCTGTTGAAGCATTATGTACATGACTCAAAGCATTTAATTCATTGGCAGCATATAGAGATAGGATAGTAATGAAATCCTAACTTGCAATATGATTTCCTTTATGTGAAATTGACCAGGAAATTGTTTACTATTTTAGGTAGAACCGGATGGAGAATTCCTAGTCGAGCTGTAATGCATACCTGACCAAAGATAAATCATACTCCGAAAGAGAGCTATCACCCAGGTGAAAATGCAATGGAAGCACTTCAGCCCGGATGAAGCTACTTGGGAGGATAAAGGTTTCATGCGGAGGGCTTACCCAGAACTCTTTTCAGAGCTAAGGTAAAACATCGGGGACAGTGTTACTTCCAGGGTGGGAAGTTGTGACAGCTACATTAGTGGGAAGTTGTGACAGCTACATGTTTCAAAGAAAACCCTGTGTAAATTCCAGTTAGAGTAAAAGCAAATGGCGAAAACAGCTAACCAATCTCAATATAAATTTTCAATAGAAATTTTCATATAAGCAAGGTTTAGTTCGGGAGAAATAGAACCGAACTGTAGAAAATGGGTTGAACCCAGAAAATTCATTTATACATGAAAAATCTGTCAAGAAGATTCAATGTTTAAATATTAGCCAAAACCCCTCTTTTAAATACAATAATAAGTCTCATAATATTATCCAATAGCTTATGCACAATAACCCTTGTAGCTTGCTATAGAATGGGTCTACGTGGAACGAAAACCCTGTAAGGGTTTGTTTGAAAACGGAGACCCTATCATTTCAAAATAACGCCTAGACCACAAAGGCATTTTCTCGTTCATACCTGGAATAAATTCAATTAAAAATAGATGAGGGTGCGTCTAGAAAAATGAAGGGGTTTTGGAAAATAGAATTGGCCACGAGAACCTTGAGAGCACACCTGTTCACAAAAAACATGAATTTCGTTACTAAAATTATGAAGTTATTAAAACCCTAACTTAATGCAAAGAAAAACAATCAATAATGAAACGAAAAAACTGTCGAATCACCTGAAAATCTAGCCATGGGAATGTGGAATGTTTCCGCACCATTTTCCTATCAAATAGAGTATTAAAACATGGGGAAAACTTCTTCATAATTTGGAAATATAAATTGTTTAGTTGAGCTACAAGCTAGAAGCCAAAAAAATAAAACTAAATAGGCATAGGAACAAATGAGTAGAAGTCTGTACGAAGCGATGCATGAGAATTGCAGAGAAAATCCATTTTTATACTCAGAATTACCTTTGGAAAACTGATTCGGTGCCTTTTGGAACAAGCAAGATGAAAGCTTGGAACTGGCTTGACATTTATTGGATCATTCATGGACAATGCATCATTGGAGTTTTGAACCCCGGTAGATACCAGCTGAGAAGTAATCGGAAAGTGCGCATAGTAAAAAAAGGCTACCAGCAAAGATGACAGAGTAAATTTAGGGCTTGGGGGGGTTGGTTAGGTAGGGCTCCAACCATTGCCTCAGTCGTCGATTACACATGGAGCCGAATCAACGGCATAGAAATATGCTAGGGTACTATGAGATCTCTGTCCATCATAAATCAATACAGCTCTCGTGATTTTTAGGGATAAACAATAAATTCACTAGTACTATACAGTTGAGAACCTTTAAAGCAGATGGACAAGTGTTACGGACGAGGGTGATTGATTTGGTGGTAGCATAAACGTTGTATTATTTTGATATATCCATCTTATAAACCATAGAGTTGCGCTAGGATGGCCTAAGCATATAATCAATTGTAATAATATGTAGATTGGCATAAACTATTTTTATTATGTGTAGAATCATAATGTAAGTTTCGGCATGTGAAATCTTAACCAAATATATGAGATTATTACCCTATGGTAAGATAAGTAATTTTTTTTTTTCTTTTTTTTTTTTTGAGTATTGATGAATGTTACACAAAAGAGGTTTTATTTACTTACCATACATCTGGTTTATTAATATTTTTATTTATTTACCATACCTCTTTTATTTACTATGGTATTTGGCCCATAGACTTGTTATATAATTAGATTTTTATTTATAATCTTATTTGATATATTGTTATTTATTTACCTTATCTCTTTATACCTCTTTTATATTTATTTATTTACCATGCCTCTTTATACATATTTTATATTTATTTATTTATCATACCTCCTTATACCTCTTTGATATTTATTTATTTACCATACTTCTTTTATAAATGTGGTATTTGGCCCATGGTATCAATATTAATTTGTCCCGTGGTATTTGTCCCATAGGCTTCATCTAAATAAGACCTCTTTTTTAAGTTTTTTTAAATATAAAAAGGTTTATGGAGTAAATATAAAAAGAATTTTCATTTATTTACCATACATCTATTTTATATATTTATTTATTTATTTTCCATAGCTCTGGAGTAAGTATAAAAATAGGTTTTATTTATTTACCATATCTCATGTTTATTTATATTTTTATTTATTTAAATTTTGAAATATTGCAATTTTGATGGGGAAATATTTATGTCTTTAAATATTTTAATTTATCCATAGAATTTTGGTTTTCTTTTTAAATATTCATTTTACAAATATTTAATGAAAAGAAATATTAAAAGATTTTGGAATTTGATTTTTTTGTGTTAAATTAACTCTTTTCCTTTGATTTAGGAAATAGTATTGACTTTAGTAAAGAGTAAATATGTTTAATTTTTTACTTAATTTGGAAATTCAATGTGGTAATTTTTTTTTTTAAAAGTAAATTTATGATCCATTCAAATTCACGTATATAATAAAGCAATTATTAAATGGGTGAGATAATTTACTATCCTGTCAAATTATATAAATAATATATAGTTGTATTTTAATATTTAATCTCAGCCCATTAATGCGTTAAAAAAAGTTATATATAATCTAAATATTCAAGTTATATAAAATTCAAGATTAGGTTAATGCTCTGGCCGACATTAAAAAAGTAATATTTATTATATTTTGAGAGGTGACATACCTAACATCGAGGTCATATGGGTTGTAGATTGAGCCTCTAGCCGCAATAAGACATTTCACAATAATATACCATTTATCTATATTTTGTTTCATTTATATGTATATATTGTTTTATTTTGCTTTTAATTTATTTGATTAATATAATATTATTATTTGAAGGAAGTTTGTTTACAAAATTATTTAATTTAATTGGTTTATATGTGTTGGGACGGTGTGTGATGGCTCCTGTCTCTGTAAACACAAGTGTTGGTGCAAGGGAACAACAAGTAATTTTTTTTCCAATCACATAGACTGCAAAAACACAGTTTACATATCACTTCGGAACTCCTCAAACAAGGAAATGTTGAATAATCACTCACGGGTTACCAAATAGACCCTTCTCTGCACAAAACCCAGATGACATAATTTTTAATTTCATCTTTCTTTGATCATAAATTGACTTGCAAGTTTGATGATGATTTTCCCTTATGAATTTCCCTTCTTCTGTTAAGAAATTATCTTTCTTCTTCTGTGACCAAATTTTAATCAAATTGGGAAATGACCTCTTCTCATCGATTACATTTCATATATAATACTCATATGTAAACTTGAAATAATTTCCCCTAGCTTCTCTTTCCAAAAGTGCATTCATGTGACAGAGAATTTAATTCATAACACTTCTTGGAAAAATGTGAGTCTTTGGCCATCAATAACACATTTGCTTCGAGCCAAAATCCCAGGTATTTCTTTCGGGCTTCAGTGAATCTTATATAAGAATCCAATCCAGAAATAAATGGGAATCTCCCCTATCTCAATTAACGATCTCACGTGAATTGATCTATAACTCAATCTCGAATTCTGAGCCCAACTTGACTCCTCTGTTTCTAACATAAATTCATCTTTGTTTGTCTCATTTTTTGACAATTACATGTACAGAATCATTCTCTTATAATTTACTATGAATTTCCTCGAATCCTATCTAGGATCTATCGCTCTCACTGACAGATTTTTCCTGATCCATCACCAACTCTTAATACACATGCAGATTTTGGATTTCCTCCACTCTCAAACTATGTGAATTCGACATCAGCTCTCACACATATATTCTATGCACATGAATCTAGTTCGCTCTTGGATCCTTAATACATATCTATTCTCTTCACATGACAGATTTCACCAACAAAAGGAATTCCTCAATTCAATCTTACAGAAAGATAATATGAAACATAATGAAATTATATTCATTCAACAATATTCTACATAATTGATACTCAAAAACTCAGTCCTAAATAATTAACATACATATCATCAACCTGATTCATCTATGTTACATGGTCAATCGACCAACATCCTTCCTTTCTGGAGCTAATCGACCGCCCTACAACTTAAGTTCGTTGTTCTATTTGTACACAAGCCTATTTCTTTATCTTTTCTACTAACTCTTAATTTTTAGTAAATGACTCATATAAATAGAAACCAAACCTGATCCTAAATGACTCATACATAGATATTTTTTTTAGCCCAAATAGATGCTAACACATATCACAATTTGTTACAAGATATTTGTTCTTATTTCATGACTCTATGACTCATATTCTCAATAACACTCATCCTAATTAATCTAATGACTTATTTTCCAAATATCTCCTAATAACTAATAAAATTTTACATTTTTACATTATTCCAATCAAGTAATTTACTTCCTCGTGGAATTGAGAAGGCCCCTCCATATTTGGTCTTCAATGATGTCTTGGATAGAAGATGCTCCTGCATAAAACTCCCAAGGTAAGAAATAAATCACCTCCTGGTCATCAGTTCTTTGTCTTCAGTATTTTTTGGAACAGGGTTCCCTAAGTTACAGTTTTTATATAATTTTGTAATAGTTGATCTTGTGCAGGGGTTTCGGGGTGAGTCAAAGCCCCCAATTTTTTTTCATAGGTTAAAGGGTAAACCTAGGGTCAGCATGGTTTGCTAACCATTGGATAGAAAAGGCTACGATGATATAAATAGATAGATATTTGGATCTAGTAGGTAAGAAGAAGAGGTAATATTGATGCTACGTGAAAAATGTTGAGATCTGTTTTGGGTAGTTTTCGGTAAGGACTTCTGCTGGCTATGTGTGTGGAGATCCTCAGTCCTGCTGCGTGCGAACCCCGCTAGCTGTGTGCGTGGGCAGTGTCTTGGATTGTAATTGGGTTTTTGGATACTAATGAATGCATAATATATTTGCAGTATCTTGTGATATCTGGACTGATCGTGTTTATTACTGAAGTGCATCTGTGTTATTGATTTGAGATGTGAATGTATCTATGATCTATGAATTAGTTGTGATTATAAATTTCTGTGATAGTAATTTCTAATGTGCACGTGGATGCAAATGTATTGATCAGATCTATTAATGATAGTAGCTTTTTTATGGTTACATGCTGATTATACTGTTAAAAGCCTAATAATAGACTAGTTCTGTGCTTTCAACGAAGATATGCCTTAATTACCTACTCTCTCCCAGGGTGTGGAAACCTGGTTCCAACACCCTCCCATACTACTTCAGGTGAGACCTTGGCCTGCGAAAGTAGGTCATTTCCAAAAGGGCCAGTAGTATAGTGGTTTTTTGGCAAACCATAACCTCTGAACTAGGGTCAAGGCCCCTTAAGCTAACAAATGGTTCCATTGCGGGGACTGGGAGAATTTTGAGAGAGAGATCAGGTAATGCCATGAGGCCGTTGGAGACCTAAGAAATTGAAACTTGAAGACTGGTTTAAAATATAGATTCATGAATTTTCTATAAAGGAAAATCACAGCACAAAGCTGACAGCTAAGAAGTGGAAGAACAAATATATCTTCACCAAAGTCTATGAAATTTTCTTTGTAACTTTTGCGCACGAGATCCAAGAGTGGGTAGTGAGGCTGGTAGAATTCCAGACGTTTTCAAAAGATGATCAGATTACACAGTGGACTCTGGAATTGATTCAATAGTTGGATAAGGCTGACAACACAATCACCCGTACGGTAGATCATTGGATTGAAAGCGTGCTAGGAGTGTTTGTAATAGAATTCTCAATCAATCAGTTCGTATCCTACTCTGAAGTGGAGCAGAGGTTCTTCAAAGGATTCTGAGCTAGGTTCTTGCGAGCATTTCCATTACTAATTAAAATATTACTGTCTGAAAAAGGCATTATGTGCAACCACACCGAATGAATGATCTTTTATCAGATACAGAGTACAGCACGAACTAGTAAGTACTACCGAACCAACCAAGAAGGGGATAGATCCATCTACTATCCATTAAGAGAGTTGGTTGCACACGCAGGAAATAATCCTTCAGCTACACCACCTTCGAGTCAGCATAAGGGCAAGCACTCCCCCACACCTCTGCCACCACCGAAAGAATATATGGCCACACACATGAAGCTACCCACCTTCAAGGGTGTAGGAGATGAAGATATGAACCAATTTTGATTTGTATCAGAATGAGTATAGACTGTGCGGAATGTGGCTAAAGATGCTGTAAAGAGGGCATGACTATCCCTCACCTTTGAAGGAGGGGCCCTGGACTGGTATATGGGGTAGGCAGGTCAGCATGTGGATCCATCTATTCAAGAGATTAAGAATGCTTTAAAACAATAGTTCTGGAAGCCTAAGTCCTACTCTTAGCTAGTGACTGACTTGAAAGAATTTAAATAGGGACCCACTGAGTCTGTATGGGAGGTTGATCAGCAGTTAAAGAAGGTTATAAAGGATGGGGAATTCTAATATGATGACAGAAAACACAAGGAATGGTTCATCACCATGCTATTACCTCACTTACGTGGACCTATGGATTAGCAAGCGATTGAGATGCAAGAGAAATCCTTGGAGATTACTGTGAAGCTAGAATCTACGCCAAGAGACGATGCCCAATTTGGAGTACAGCAAATCCAGGGATAGTTGGAGGTAATGCACCTCGAAATACATAATCTACGGAAAGAGCGAGGAAAGGAAGTTGGCCCAAACGTATGGTGCATAAGATGCAGGGAGTCCGACCACACCAAGGATTAGTTTCCTCTGTTGGCGGACTACATGTAGGCTGGGGCCCCAGCCCATTGCGTCCTAAGGAGGCTGGAGGACCAAGTGGTCTGATGTTATTTTGCATTGACTATCACGTAGTTGTACTACTTGATACTAGCCACTGCCCCTGTCTTGGTGCTTATGTTCCAGAATTGAAGCAATAATAGTGTTGATTTTTCTCATCGGTGGGACATGACGAACATAACTGCTAAACCTATGACTTAATGATAGACCAAAGAAACCTATACAGTGTGCAGGCTGACCCCTCTTCACTACTATCTCCCTCAGGTAGAGGAGGCTCCCCAGTAAGAGGAAAGGGAGGGGGAAGGGGTGGAGGCGCAAGTTGGGGAAGAGGGAAATTGATCTGTAACAACTGTGGAGAAATAGGGAACTTTTCAAGGGAATTTCCAAACCCTGCATGAAAATATTGCTGATATTGTAGATAATTGGATCATGTGATCGAAGCTTTTCGAGTATTGATAGTAAAATTGTAGGAAAAACAACAGACACCAACGCAGAATGTGCAGAGGGTTAAGGCAGAATCGCACGATGAGGGACCAAGTATTAATTTCATAACATGCAGTGGCATGGCTACTGGAGGAGCTGAGGAGAAAGATGCTGCTGAACCCCTTCTCCGGAAAGCTACTACCAAATAGGAAATCTTGGACCTACAGAAGGAGAAATAAAGCTTCATCGAGGCTGGCAAAGACTTTACCAAGTATGAGGCATCTACTTCCAAGGCTCCAACAAACCTAAGGACAGACGATGAAGTTAAACCATTCCTATAGGCATGTATGAAGCTGCTACGTAACCAGAAGGCTATATAAAATCTTCAAGCACTGATAGGAAGTTGTGCAAAAAGAACTGACCCTCCCACATAAGTTAAATATGTTCACAAACTTTACAAGAATAAGAAGCAAACTGGGGGGGAAATGCGGCTAACAGTGCAGATTGGCAACTATGAAATGGATCAGGTCATCCTGGATCTGCGATAAAATGCGAACATCCTACCCAAGAAAACATGGAAGAGGATGGGAGAACCTAAGCTGGAATGGTCTACTATATAGTTGCACATGGCTAACCAGAAAAAGATCATACCATTGGGGAGGCTATCAAAGATTATGGTAGATATCGCAGGAGTTAAGGTACACACATATTTTGAAGTAATTCAGATTGTGAAAGATGCAGACCCTTATCCTGCACTCCTGGGACTGTATTGGGCGATAGAAATGGGAGCCATTATCAACTTAAAGAAAAGGAGCATGGTCTTTGAGAATGAGGGTACGAGAGTGATAGTCCCTCTCGACCCTGCAGAAGGAGAACGGTATATAGAACCGGTGCGCGAAGAAGACGACATGGATCATATTTATAAACTAACCACCTAGGACAAAGATTTGATTAATCCTACAGTTGATGGTATGCTATGCTGGGAGAAAGATAGTGAATTTCTCTCTGACTTTGATGGGGAGATATAAAATTGGCAGAATCGGTTACATGACGTATCTGCGCTGCGATGTCTTAGGTTCACGAAGAGATTTCGATGTATCTCCTTACATGTAAGACAAATTCCCTACTTTGATGGTTCTTGTAGTATTAAGAATTTTTTGCGAACATTTGAAGCCTAATTCCCAAGGGAGCGAAGAATGTGGGCGCTTAACCTAGCTATGCACGCAACCCATGCGTGATAGTGGGAGAATCATAAAGGGACATTATAGGATTGGGAGGAATGCTGCAAAATGATGATCCTATGGTTTGAACCCCTGGTTCACCTACACATAGAGACTTTCCTTGGCCAAGGAGACCCGCACAAGCACGTGGCTGCATGGATGGAGGTATGGTGTGAAAGGACCATGGACAAATGGGTCCACTTGTTTATTCATGCCTTGGGGCCAATCCCCACTGCGTGGTATTTGGATGCAGAACTACATCAACATAACCACCACTGGGAGACCATGAAGAACGATTTTGTGGGGACGTTTGGGTTGATAGGTGGAATTGAGGCACTGGATGAGGCCCTAAAGGATAGAGATACCCTAGTATTTGATGAATCACGACCGCATGTGGAGTACGGGGCACCAGCTTGGGACACGCATATGTAGGAATGTGATGAAGACTCGCAAAATATCACTATCCCAAAATCAGATGGAGAACACGCAGTCGTTGGACCTCCACTGTAGACTGTCGATGTGACCAAGCCTATTAAGCTAAAAGAAGTCAACATTGGAATAGAAGAACACCTTAAGCTAGCTAAAATTGGGGACTATTAAGATGATGATACTTTTGGAAAAGTCACCGACCTTCTCATGGAGTGCCAGGACCAGTTTCCTACGAAATTCTCAGAACTCAAGGGGATTAGAGGGGACCTAGGGGTCATGTGCATCACTTTAAAACTAGATGTGCACCCTGTTAAGCAGCGACCTTACTGATTGAACCCCAAGTATAAGCATAAATTCAAGGAAGAAATTGACAAAATGATAGTTGCAGGTATCATCGAACCAGTAGAACAGTCAGATTGGGTAAGCCCTATGGTAGTCCAGGAGAAAAATACTAAAGGAGAAATAAGAATCTGTGTTGAAAAACGCAAATTAAACGATGCCTGCATTCATGATCCCTTCCCTACACCATTCTCTAATGAATTCCTCGATAATGTGGGAGGGTAGGAAGCGTACTCGTTCACTGACAAGTTCTCGAGCTACCATCAGATCAGGATCACACTTGAAGATCGTAGAAAAAATATGTTCACCACTGAATGGAGATCCTTCCAATACACCGTTATGCCATTTGGACTCAAGAATGCCCCTGCCATCATTTCGCGGGTGGTGGTCGCAGTATTCAAGGAATTCATCCACAAGTTATTGGATGTATATTTTGATGATTGGACAGTATTTGGGTTGGTAAAGAATCACATCTCGAACCTGTGCATGATGTTGGACACCTATAGAAAGCATGAGATTTTCCTTGAATATTAAGAAGTGCATATTTTGTGCACCCTTCGAGATCTTGTTAGGCCGCATATTCTGTCAGCAGGGACTAATGGTGGACCCCGCCAAGGTAGTAGTTATTATTAAATTGCTTGTCCCTACAAATGAGAAGTAACTATGCTATATTCACGGGCACACAGGCTACTATAGAAAGTTTATTCAAGGGTACACACCAATCACGGCACCCATGGAAAAGCTATTGAAGAAGGATGTATAATTTTTTTGGGATGACGAGTGTCAGAAGAGATTTGAGCTACTCAAGGAAAATATGGTCTCTGCACCTATCCTCATATTTCTTGAAAGGGTGAAGGTTTTCCATGTCCATGTCGACGCTTCAGGAATCGCCCTGGGAGTTGCCCTTATGCAGCCCAAAGAAGGGGACATTGGCCACTCAATTGCATTTTCCAGTAGAAACCTCTCTAGTGTAGAGCGTAACTACTCCACTACTGAGCGCGAGGGGCTGGCCATGGTATATGCCCTGTAGAAATACCGACATTATCTATTGGATGGGAACTTCAAAATTTTCATGGATCACTCAGCTTTGAAGTACCTGGTGAATAAGCCCATGTTGGGGGGGGGGATTTGTTGATGGCTATTGCTATTTCAAGAATATTAATTTGAGATCATCGTGAAGTTGGGGAAACGAAATGTTGGGCAGACCACTTATCCTGAATCAAAAGTGGTGAGGAACTGACCAACCTAGAATAAGGACTACCCGATGTGCACTTCGCTGAAATCATTCACTTCTTAACTACGGGGATGGAACCTGCAAAATATTTGGTACAATAGAAAAAAGAGCTAGTAACCCTCGCAGCAGAATTTACCATCATAGCGATGCACTTGTATAAGTTGGGAGCTGATGAGGTATTGTGTAGATACATTCTGGAGCATGAAAGGTAGGCCATCTTGGTAGAATCCCACAGCGACGTCGCAGGAGGTCACTACGCAGGGAAAACGACAACGCAAAAGATCTTGAGAGATGGGCTATGGTGGCCCACACTACATAGTGACTCTCATGACTATTTCAAAGCCTCCGACACATGCCAAAGGACACGAAGACCATCGCGCAAAGATGAAATGCCCTTGCAGCCACAGATGGCCCTACAAGAATTTGACAAATGGGCCATCGACTTCGTCGGGCCCATCAACCCACCAGCTAAGAAGACAGGTGCCCGCTACATCATCACTGCAATTGATTATGTAACCAGATGGGCTAAAGCATAAGCTATAAAGGATTGTACTGTAGACACCACTGTGCACTTTATTTTTGAACATATTCTAACCAGGTTTGGTTGTCCAAAGATCTTGATAAGTGATAGAGGTACGCATTTTGTTAATGAAACAATACAGGCCTTGATTGAATAATTTCGAATCCACCACACAAAAATTACCCCTTATCACCCACAGGAAAATGAAGCAGTAGAAGATTTTAATAAAATATTGGAAGAAGCGCTGACCAAGGTCTGTAATGTCGATCGAATCAACTAGGACATGCGCATCGCATCGGTCCTCTAGGCTTATCGAACAACATGCAAGAAGTTGACTGGGAAAACACTGTTTTGAATGGTTTATGGAAAGGAGGACATTATGCCCATGGAGTATATTACTCCTAGTCTATGCATCGCAACCTTTACGAACATGGCGGAGCCCGATATCATGGAAGAATTCTTATCATAGCTAGTCACCTTGGAAGAAAATCGATTCATTGCTAACTTTTATCAGCAAGCTCAGAAGGCCCAGGAAAAAGAATGGCATGACGGACATATTCAGAAAAGGATCTTTTCGGAAAATGATATTTTCGAAGGGAGAATTGGTCTTGCTCTATGTAGCTAGTTTGTGAAGCACCTGGGGAAGTTTCGTCAGCACTAGCTAGTGCCCTATATGGTAAAGGAAAACACTAATGGAGGAGTTGTTCGGTTAGCTACATTGTGCGGTGATATGGTACCAGGATATGTCAATTGCATCTGGCTCAAACCATACCGAATCAAATGAATATATGGCCAGAGTAGCTATATGGGGTGGAATACGCATAAGCAGGAGGAAAAATGCATGGAGGCTCATTGTACATGCAGGGGTTGATCACAGTTCTGGAAGCTCGGAGTGGTGCGCTGGGAACGTAGGGGTCGATCGCAGATCTGGAAGCTTGGAGAGGTGTGCTAGGAGCACAGGGGTTGATTGCAGGTCTGAAAGCCTGGTGAGGTGTGCTGGGTGCAAAGGGATCATACACAACTGCGAAAACTAGCCGTTGAAACAGTAAAATTGGGTAAAAAGCAGATTTTACCGTTGAAAGGAGCGGGCTGTCAGCAATTAATTAGGTGATTTCTGAAGATTTTTTACCATTTTCTTGATGGTAAGTTTTATATAAGCCTCACCCAACCGTTGGTCACTACCCAAAGCTATAAAAGCATGAGGGTAGCTCAGAAGATGGTTTCTTTCATTCCGAACAACTTGTGCCTTGCAATTTCTTGTAGTTATTATACTCTGTTCATATCTAGGTGTGCTACCCCCTCTGATAGTAAAAACCCTGAGTTCATATTCCACACAAGAATGACTGTCTCCAATCCTCCTGAATATTCATAGACTGTGGCCTCGATGGAGAAAGAATCTGATGAAGTATTGGAAGTCACCCCTGAAGTTGAAGAGGTTGTGTCCACACCAAGCAAGGGGAAGCAGGTGGAGAAAAAGAAGGGGAAGGAGAAAGGCCAGGAACAAGGGCAGGGGAGGAATGAAAAATGGGCTAGGGTGAAGCCACATATCTCCCCTCGAAACATGAAATCCCCGTGAATGGTACCCCAGGCACTTTCGCCTAACCCATCGAAGAGACCTCTCTCTGCTCAGGAAGAGGCCCAAATCGCTGAACCAATAAATTGGCTACCACCCTATGTTCAGCCTCGTAGGCCCTTGGTGTACATGCCTAAGAACCTCGATGATATGCGTGCCTATCTGTAAGTGCCATTGATTCCGAGCGAAGTCCCCATAATTTGCAAATCCTTTGGCAAACTCCACTTGATAAAATTCGACGATCACGACCTGACTGACCTAGAGGCCTTCCCAGAATTGGCACTTGAACTATATATCAAAAGGGTATTGCAGGATGACATGCTAAGGGTAGTACCCATGCCGTGGGAAAGTGGGTTGGTTGGTTCCAGGTTATTAAACTTGCTTCATATGCCTCACTATTGCCACTACAATGTCATCGATCGAGTTGTGCGACAGCTGCTAGTATTGATCCATGACGACAGATTATGGATCCAAGACTGCATCCCCATTGATGTCGCACTCATTCACCATATTATTGGTCTCCCCATGGAGGGGCCAAATCCCATCGAGTGCATTGGCAAGAAAAATGATCAATATATCTCTGATAAGGTGTGCGACGACTACCATTTTGAGCGGAATACTAGGGGGTTAATGGTTAGCAACATTAGCGACCCTGGTGCATGCATGGGTACCTTGTTGCTAGCATGTAAAATGATGTGCAAATGCCAGGTTGCAACCGTCCCTGCTTACATAATTATGTTGGATAGCCATTACGAAAAAGGGGTCTGCTTCAACTAGTCCTAGTTCCTGTGCAACAAATTTTTGGAGAATGTGCACGAGGCCCAGGATTATGGAGGGGCATTCTGCTAGTCTTGGTTGTTGCTCCTCATCGCGTTGGTCACATGGGAAGCCCCTAAAGACTTAGTTCTCCCTAAGCTTGAGCCAAACATGTGCAAGGGAGAGTGATATGTGAATTTGTGGGATTCAAAGGATGAGGAGCGCATTGAGGATAATAAAGTCTTATGGGTCCTATTTCAGAGCATGCTCGCAGCAGCAATCCACTCTCAGCCACGCTTGTCACCAGTAATCTACAACAAGTACAAAATCATTGTAGCATTCTAGGTCATGATGCACAATGTGCAGATCTGGGGCCATAAGGATCTGGC
This sequence comes from Pinus albicaulis, assembly GCA_034641835.2. Taxonomy (NCBI): domain Eukaryota; kingdom Viridiplantae; phylum Streptophyta; class Pinopsida; order Pinales; family Pinaceae; genus Pinus; species Pinus albicaulis. The sequence continues at coordinate 220,322,473 of CM076574.1, forward strand.
ATGGGTATCACTGCCATACATGGTCACTGACGAGGAAATTGACTGACTCATTGCCACTTGGCCACCACAATAGAGACTGGGCTTCAAATTAGGTACATTTGACACTACAGGTACAAGCACTGCCCCGAAAATCAACCCACCTTATACCACCAAAACGGTAGAAGATCATATCAAGGATGCTGAGAAGGGTGCGAAGTAGGATTCACAGCAGGACGTGGACATAGAGGATCTGGATGCACAGGGCGCTAATTCCCCATGTGGTATGAAAAAAACCACCGACCCTCTCAAAGGCTAACAAAAGAAACGTCGGGCTACAAGGCCCAGTAGGGAGACTGAAGTTACCTTGATGGAGGAAGGCCTGGAGCAGATCGCAGATGTAGTCACCCTCGCTTCTGAAGATAGATGGCTTGCATTGGAAGAGAAATAGAAGTTTGCGGTCACTGCACTCTAGTCTAAGCTCCAAGCTCTGCAACTTACAACTGATACCTTGCAGATAAGCATGATTCACACGAGGCCACCCCCAACAACCAACAGTGAACTGATCATCACAATAGAAAGTTGCCTCTACCCCCTGCCAGGCACAACATTCATCTTGAGCCCACCTGCCTTATGTGCGCAAGTACGGGCCTACACAGAAGTGAAATTTTACTTGTCTCAGCTTCCGCATGAACCATTTCAGGTCCTCCATGCATCACTCTTCGAGGAGATCCAGCACAGAGACCATCAGGTGCATTAGAAGCTCAGTGCAGTTGAACAAACGATCATGGAAAAAATTACCAAGGTGTCCCAAGCGCAAGCTGCATGCACCCTTGCTGCCACACAGCAGACCGAGTTTGTTGTGAATCCAGCTCCAAAAATACAAGAAAATAGATATCAATGCCTTAGAAATAAGCCACTATAAGGGGGAAACATCCAATACATTACATGAATGAAAAATTCTTGGATGTTCAAATTACAAAACCTCCTTTCTATATATAGGATTCCATGGGGCCACAATGTAATCCTAGCCGACCTAACAATAATAACTTAAGGGCATAATAATAGAAATATGGGGGTTACAAGGGTACAATAATAACAATAAGGGGGTTACACTAACAAAAATAAGGGACTATACTAGTAATACAGGGACCTAACATGCCCCTCTCCTTCAAAAAAGTGTTGTCGTCAATGCTTGAGTAGCTCTGGGTGCTTTTCTATAAAATTATCATCCTCCCATGTAGAATCTTCAGTGGGTAAGTTATTCCACTTCATGAGATACTATGAAATTGATCGATTTCGTAGCTGTCGATTTCTTGTTTCCATGACCGCTTCAGCTTCCAATATGATTTTTCCATCCTTGTCAAGTTCTGGCAATATTGTTTGAACTTGAAAATTTTCACCTATAACCTTCTTTAAGCATGAAACATGGAAAATTGGATGCACTCGTGAAGAAGCAGGAAGCTCCAATTTGTATGCCATAGTACCAATATTTTGCAGCACCTTTTAAGGACCATAGTACTTTTGTGATAATTTATTATCCTTCTTAGCTTGCTTGAAGGACATTTGTTTGTATGGTTGTAGCCGTAAAAATACCCAGTCTCCTACATCAAAACTTCTTTCACTGCGATGTTGATCTGCCTATTGTTTCATTCTATTTTGTGCCAAATTCAGGTTTTCCTTTAAGAGTTGGAGGACTTCTTGTTGATGCTCGATGTGATCTTCCACTGCTTGAACCTTTGAATTTTCTCTTAAAGATGATGTGATGGATGGTGGATGATATCCATAAAGTGCCATAAATGGGGTCATTTTTTCTGCAGTATGGAAGGAAGTGTTATACCACCATTTAGCGAGAGGTAACCACTTTACCCATTATGTTTGTTTATCAGATACAAAAAAACGAAGATATCCTTCAAAACATTTATTTACTATCTTAGTTTGACCATCCGATTGAGGATGATAAGATGAGATATGAGCTAATTGAGTACCCAAACAAAAAAATAACTCGATCCAAAAATTTCTAGTAAAAATGGGATCTTTGTCGCTCACAATAACCCTTGGGTTTCCATGTAGCTTTTGAATTTTGTCCATAAATGTAGTAGCAATTGTACTTTATTTAAATGGATGAGATAATGCACAAAAGTGTGCATACTTGGTAAGTCTATCAACTACCAGCATGATGACACTCTTTCCTTCAGACTTAGGTAAACCTGTGATAAAATCCATTGAAATCTCCTCCCAACATTGACTTGGAATGGATAAAGGTTGTAGAAATCCTGGGGTCTTAATTTTCTCAACTTTATTCTGCTGGCAAACCAAACATTCCGCCACAAACTTTTGAATACCAGATTTAAGGCCATCCCAAAAAAATTCTTTCTTCAATCTCTAAAAGTTTTTTAAAATCCTTGAAAATTCCCAAAGGAGAAGTGTGCAATCTCCAAAAAGAGTTTTTTGTTTTAGTTAAATTGTCATAAATACAGGTTGATTGAAACATAAAGGAATCATTTTCCAAACGTGTTTACTGAGGTACTAGATCTTGGTTTAATCTTTTTTGAATGAGTGTCCACACTCTTCGCCTCTTCTTCCATTCATCTCTTTGCTTCAAATGCATCCAACTGTTGAGAATAGAAATGGCACAAATAATGCTTCACCCTCTTCATTCTTTTCTTTAGAGTGGCATCTGCAATGGCTATTTTAGCTTCCTTTTCTCGTAGATTATTTCCAAAGTCATAACCCAACATCTTTTGTGACCCATTTTTCTATTCTTCTAAAGATAAAGTCTCTTCGTTCCAAAAAGTGGAAAGCCTGATAACAGAGACCAGACTATCACATCGTCTTTTACCTTGAAGTGTCTTCCCATTAGGTAAGTTCGCCATTTCTTTAGTGCATGCAATATTTCTAACATTTCCTTCTCACAAATAGGTTTCTGTAAATACTTTCCTTTGATTGGAAAACTTTCAAAATAAATGGGTATTCCTTCTTGCATTAAAACAACACCAATTCCATTTCTCGAGGCATCACATTCCACAATAAAGGTTTTTGTGAAGTATTGCATAGCTAAGACCAGTACTAGGCACATTGCCTCTTTAAGATGTTCAAAGGACTTAGTTGCTTTAGGAGTCCATGAAAATCCATCTTTCTTCAATAATGTTGTTAGAGGTGCTACTATTATCCCATAATTCTTAAAAAACTTCAGATAATTCAATTAACTCCGAGAAACTCTCTCACAACTTCTTTATGGTTGTGTGGACCTTCCATTCTTTAATGGTTTTATAATTTTAATAGTCTACCTAACACCCTCATGAGACAATACCATGACCTAGATATTCCACATCTTGTACTCCAAAGAAACATTTGGATGTTTTTGCATATAATTGTTTCTCCTCCAATAGTTTGAGCACCCTGTCAACATGTTCAACATGATCCTTCCAAGTCCTGCTATAGATTAGTATATCATCAAAAAATACTAGCACAAATTTTATAAGGAACGGTTTGAAAATGGAATTCATCAACCTTTGAAATGTAGAAGGTGCATTGGTAAGGCCAAAAGGCATGACCAAAAACTCATAATGACCCTCATGAGTTCGAAATTTTGTTTTTGGAATATCTTTAGTCTTCATTCTAATTTTATGATATCCTGAACGAAGATCCAACTTGGTAAAATAAATTACTCCATGTAATTCATCCAATAATTCATCAATCACAGGAATGGGAAATTTATCTTTAATGGTGAGCTTATTGTTCTTGTTAATCCCATACACATGCACCATGATCCATCCCTTCTGTACTAATACTATAGTGGGAGTTATAAAGAAATTGAATGAGGTTGAATTATACCCGCCTCTAACATTTTTTAAATCATACGTTCAATTTCGCTCTTTTGGACATAAGGATATCTATAAGGCCTGATGTTTGGAGGAACACTTCTTGGAATCAAGTGAATATCATGATCATAATCACGAATAGGTGGTAGTCCTTTTGGAGTTTCAAAAACCTTGGAATGATTGTCCAAGATTTTTTGGAGATCTGCAGAAATAGATGATTTTGATGTTGGAACTTCTAGTGAGCATAATTGTGCAATTATGCCTCATTGTTATTTCTTTAGAAGATTTTTCATGACATTAGAGCTTATATTCTTTCCTGGCTTCCCTACAATACCCCGTAATTCGACTTCCTTTCCTTCTGAAAAAAAACAATTTTCAAGAAAAGTTTTTGAAAATTAAAAGCTACCGTCCCCAAAGATTGTAACCATTGTACTCCTAGTACAACATCAGCACCTCCCATAGGAATGGAAAGCATTGGACTATTCAATACATATTCCCCCATGGTTAGCTTGATATTATGGCATTTTCTAGAGAAATTTATAGTTCCTCAATTTGCAACCATCACTTGACATTCTGGTGTTGGGTATAGGAAACAATTCAATTCCTTGGCTACCTTACAATGAATAAAATTATGGGTGCTACATGAATCAATCAACACTATTAACTTTTTCTTTGTGATATCTCCTTCTATCTTGAGAGTTTGAGGAGTGGTAATTCCTGCCAATGCATTACACGATATGGTCAGACTCATTTCTTCCTCTTCTAGGGTTGGTTCCTGTTGTATATCCTCTTCTTGTTCATTTTCTTCTTCCTCTTCACAATCTATGTAAAATAATTTCTTCTCAGCACACTTATGACCTTTAGTGTATTTGCTATCACAACTGTAGCAAAGCCCTTTTGCTCCTTTTTCTTCCAATTTTTGTGGTGTCAACCTTGTAGGTTGTCGAAATCTAGGAGTAGCAACACTTCCCTCTTTATAGAAGTGAGTGGTAGGCTTCCTTGTCGCCATAATTTTACATTCTATTTTTCTTGCCAACTTGAATGCCTTCTCTAATTAATTAGGTTCCAAAATGAGAAATTCATGTTGGATGTTATCCTTTAAAGTACCTATGAAGAGATCAATCCTATGTTCCTTTGGAATATCAATTACCCTTATATTCAATTTTTGGAAGTCCTCAATATGCTCCCCCGCTAAACCCTTCTGTTTGAGATTTATCAATTGGCTAAAGAAGGTGTTGCTCTTTGTATTATCATAATGTGCTATCATTTCCTCCGTAAAAATTGACCAAGTGACAATTGTTTTACGGGAGAAAATCCATCGATACCATACAAATGTATTTTGTTCTAAATGTAAAGTTGCAATACCTTTTGTGTGTTTTGCATATTATTGAGATCAAAATATTTCTCCATCTATAGTATCCATGTTACAGGATCCTTTCCATCAAACTTCCTCATATCCATTTTTGGAATATGGTGGTTCTTCCCACCAACATTAGAGTTTATGAAATCATGATTAACATTTATTTTTTTCACCATTAGGAAACATTTGCTGTATCAACTTTGTCAAACCTTCCATGTCTTCTTTTAGATCATTCTTCATGTTTTCCATTTTTTCATCGATCTTAGCTTGCATGTCATCCATCTTAGATTCCATGCCAGATTCCATGCCATTATTCAAACCATCCATCTTATATTCCACACCTTTATTCAAACCATCCATCTTAGTTTACATGCCTTTCTTCAAAACTTCCATGTCATTTTTTGATGCTCTTTGCAAGAGCGAAATTTGTTGCACTAGCTCTTGTAAATTTGATATGTCATGTTGCCATTCTTCATCTTCATGAGTCATAGTAGAGCCTTTTAAAGGCTTAATGGGGTGTTGAATTCTTTTTAGGGGCCATTTTAGAATCTAATACTGATATATATTCTACAATATTCCCTTGGAATCAGTTCAACTTGATTCTTCAAACAAGACTTATGCAATTCTGGAAAAAAAATACACACCCTTTACTTGCTTTTGAGGAGCTCTATATTGAAATTGAATTATCTCTGTAATTGCAGATCCTCAATATCCAAAATTTGGCCTTGTAGTAGCACTCTGAAGCTTCTTTCAAATTTCACAGTTCTGACCTGATTTAGATTCTTCAAGGAAAATTTATGTCCAATCTCCCACAATGACCCAATTATGGACTGGTTCAATAGAGTGAACTTGTACGACTTTCCACGTGTCACCGTTTCCTCCTTTAGCTTTGAAATTGATAGAAAAGAAACTAAAGTCTATGTACTTGCTGCCACTTTTTACAGAGTTCCAATTCGATGCTCAGAGAGACAATTATGAAGATTTTCCCACGATAACCTCTTTGAGATGAAATTCAGGAGCCTGAAAAAGACCTAACTTCCACAGATCATATCTCCAAAAATATTGTGAACCAACCTCTAAAATTTTGTGACGATGTTCCTCCAGATTTCAGCTTTTCTCTATAAATATTTAATCTTCTGAAACTTCGTAGAAAAAAAGTTATAGCACCAATTCCGTGATGACCTGTTTACGTTAAATTCAGAAGCCTGCAAAAATCCCTAACCTCCACAGATCATATCTCCGAAAATATTGCGAACAAAGCTTTGAAATTTTGCGACGAAGTTCCTCAGGATTTAGGCTTCGCACTCTAAAAATTTTAGCTTTTGAACCTTCATATAAAAAAATTTATAGTGAAAATGCCACGACAACCAGTTTGGAGCAGCGAAAACCCTAGAATCGAAAGCTCTGATACCAAATGTTGTGAAACTAGCTCCAAAAATAGAAGAAAAGAGATATCAACACCTTAGAAATAAGACACTTTGAGGGGGAAACCTACAATACATTGCATGAATGAACAATTATTGGATGATTCAAATTACAAAACCTCCTTTCTATATATAGGAGTCCATGTGGCCACAATGTAATCCTAGCTGACCTAACGATAATAATTTAAGGGCACAATAATAAAAATATGGGGGTTACAAGGGTACAATAATAACAATAAGGGGGTTACACTAACAACAATAAGGGACTATACTAGTAATATAGGGACCTAACAGAGTTGGAATGTGTAATAAGTAGGCTATGTGTAGATGTGAATGAGGATATCCTGGCCACTGCCACCTCCCAGGCCAAGACTGAAGGAGTATTTGCTGCCCTGAAGGCTTCTAGGATTGAGATTTAGAATGTCAAAACAGAGATGGAGTAGTAGATTGCTACCTTGTAGGCCAAATTGCAGTCGGAAACTCACCCTGAGGTACGCGCCCAGTGAGCTACACTGGTTACAGAAGCCACGAATGCCACTACTGCTTAGATTTCTCAGGGTGCCAAACTTCTTGAAATATATATGCAGCTATGGACCAAGGTGTAGTGTGACCCTCTCCTACATGAAATCACCTAAGAGTTGTGCCAAAATGAAGAAGAGTTTGAGAAATTGGAGGTTACAATTCCCACTCTAGTCCCCTCTTAACGCCTGGCACAACTACGTACCAGCCATGCACTTAGAGGTGACTAGAAGAGTTGCACGACAAGAAGAAGGTTCTAAGTGACCACCTCAAGGCATGGGCCAATGAAGCCCTTAAGCTATCTCAGGAATGGATGTTGGAGTAAAACAACTGAACAAGACCTTGGAAAGTGTCGCTGCTACTACTGAAGGTCCAAATTCACAGAAGTTTGTGGATATTGCACAAAATTTTGTTGCACAGAGTGAAGGAGTGCTGCCACCTCTAGTCAATTCAATGAAGAAGCTTCAGGAAAAGATGCAAATTTCATGGCCACTATGACTCGGGACGAGTCACAAGACTGTGTTGAGGGCCTATCGGAACGAGGTTCCCTAAGTTGTGTTTTTTATATAATTTTGTAATAGTTGATCTTGTGTAGGGATTTTGGGGAGGGTCAAAGCCCCCAATATTTTGTACTGGGTTAAAGGGTAAACCTACGGTCCGCAAACCATGGTTTGTATGATGATATAAATAGATAGATAGTTGGGTCTAGTAGGTAAGAAGAAGAAGTAAGATTGATGCTATGTACGAACTGTTGAGATCTAATTTGGGTAGTTTTGGGTAAGGACTCCTGCTGGTTGTGTGTGTGGATATCCTCATTCCTGTTGTGTGCGAACCCCACTAGCTGTGTGCGTGGGCAATGTCTTGGGTTGTAATTGGGTTTTTGGATACTAATGAATGCGGAATATATTTGCAGTATCTTGTGATATCTAGACTAATCATGTTTATTACTAAAGTGCATCTGTGTTATTGATTTGAGCTGTGAATGTGTCTCTGATCTATGAATTAGTTGTGATTATAAATTTATGTGATAATAATTGTTGATGCACACATGGATGCGAATGTATTGATCATATTTGTTAATGATAGTAGCTTTGATATGGTTACATGATGATTATACTGTTAAAATCCTGATAATAGACTCATTTTGTGCGAACCTGATAGTTCAATGAGGATATGCCTTAATTACCTACTCTCTCCCAGGGTGTGGAAACCTGGTTCCAACACCCTCCCATACTACTTCGGGTGAGACCTTGGCCTACGAAAGTAGGTCATTGTTGAAAGGGCCACTAGTATATGGGTTTTTTGGAAAACCTTAACCTCCAAACCTGAGTCAGGACCACTCAAGCTAACAGTCTTCCTTGGATCCCAAAATCTATTATGCACTGATATTTTTGCTTCATTTAACTGTTGTTCATGTGCTCTACTGTATTTTATTACTCATCCTAGTTTCCATATCTTAGTTTGTAAGACTCCATTTAGTTTTCCTTCAACATTTATTACAGTCTAGCCTTTCATACATTTGACTGTTTGTCTTCTCTTTATGCAACTCCTTTCCTTATTTTTCTTCCTCATAAGCTTCATCAAATTTTATATTTCTCTATCAAAATTACTTTTCTATTGTTGTCCTTTCCTTTGTGTAAGAGTTGCAAAACTCTTACTTTCTTCCTTTTCTTATCCACATCCTTTAAAGATATATAAGACACTTGAATGTCTTATTCTCTGCATTTCCATGATAGAATTAAAATTATCACATACCTCAACAATCTTGCAATGCATGAGATCTTATTTTCCTTTGTCAACATTTTCTTCGAGCTGCTGATTACAATTCCATTCTCCTTCATCTTTATTGTCTTTGAAGATAAAAACTTGTTCATCATCATACTGCCTTTGGAATTCACTCTTACCTTCAACGGATAAGATGTCCTCCATCTCCTTTAACTTGACAATTTTTAATCATCTCAGTCTCCTTATATGTTATAAACATCTTTTTTCCCTTGGGTGTAATTTCTTCTTCACTTTTAAGCTCTCCCAACAATTATTATACCACTCTAATCTCTTCCTCACACTTAAAAAGTATGAAGTCATATCTATCCTTTCTCCTAATAGCCTCCAACAACTATTCTTATTTTTGGCTACCCTTGATAGTCAATTTCTCTTTTCCTACTGCATTAACAAATTTAACTAGTTGTATTTTTTCAATTCTATCTTCCTTTGAGATGAAATATTCAGCTAGATTTCCTATGCAAAGCATCTATGTCTCACTCTTCTTTATAACCGAGTTTTCTTTTTGTTTTATTTCGTCATATATTAGAATCCCAACCTCTCCTTCAACAGAGAACCTAATTTTTGTAATATTCTGAATTAGCTTTCACCTAGTTGGAATATTATATGTTGCTTCTATTCATAGTCTAGATGAATAAGTGGGGTAGGGAGACCCTTAAATCACTTTAGTAGGAATAAATCACTTCCAGTATGGATGTGGATTAGTTTAGATAGTCAAAATAAAGACACCTTGGGTGTGAAAGGGGGAAATGCATGTAGACTGGGTCAAGGTTGACCAAATGAACAGTGTTGCCAAAGAAGAGAGTGGAGCTAGTGGGGGCAGTGCAGTTTTGGAGGAGGAGTCTTTGCAAGTAACCTCATAAATGAGTGGGGCCAAGGGTGAGGAAGCTCACCAAGGATATAGGGGAATAGATGGCAGCCATGAGGGGCATTCAGAATATTTTTTATGTCTGATTCTTATGACTTATTGCATGCTTCAGTTGTTTAGCTGATTTTGTTGTACTGTTTAGTACAAGGGAATTTCCAGGCGAGAATCCCATACTCTATCTTGGAGGAATCGAGAAGGATATCTGGGAGGAGTATTCTGAGCTTCATTTCCACCATCCAGAATTGGGCCGTGTAGTCACCTACAGCCACTATACAGTCTCCATGAGGAACTGCGTTATTTTTCAGGGTGTTGCAGTGGAAGAGTGTAAAACCCTGTTTATGAGCTAGTTTCCTAGTGAAAGGAGCAGCCTTTCACCCGGAAAGATAGGGAGGAGAAGTTACAACCATATATTTTTCATTTCAGCCATATTGCAATAGAAATTTAGTGATACGTTGTGATTCAACCATAGATTTGTAGTCTACACTTTTTGTATCTTGTGTATTTCAAGAAACCCTTGCCGATTATCTTGGGATTGTGTTTGAGAGACTAGTTCTCCATTTTCAGCACCTTTTGAGTAATATATCAGTAGATCCATTCATTTCTATTATCCTGTAGCATTAACCCTTACTAGGACCGCGTTATCATGTATTCTGGAATTTCTATATTGCAGCATCCCTTGGGATTCTAGTATTTATGGGCATTGGAGACTTGTTTGCCTAGTTTGAGTGATTGGTTCCTCAACAAATTGTATATTTTGCTACTCTAATACATAATCTAATGGATCTATGATTTTATATGTTTTTCATCATTATTTGCTATACATTTCAGTTTGGTTTTCAATATTGTTGTCTTTCGTAATTTGGAATATTACAGTGGTATCAAAGCTCTAATATTGGCTCAGCTTGCGAGGAAATACATATATAGACATGGAGGAGAAAGAGATCCAAAAACTTCTTCTGCAGACCATGCAGAACATTGTGAAAGATATCAAGGAGATGAGATTCAAAAAATAGAAGGAATCCCCTAGAGGGTTTCACCATGGAGAAAGCTTCGACACTTGACATTTATGGTGGGAGAAATCAGTAGCACAACCTTCTTCACAACGCTCCACTATGGCCACATTCCTATCATTGAAAGGTGAACAAGGAGGGCCTTTGAGGGAAGAAACCCTTGGTGACTATTTTGTGGAATATGAATCTCAATCCCGGAGGTTCAAGGATAATTTGAAATTTCAGGATTTCTACCAGATCGGGGATGGTAGGAGATTCTTCAATCACCATAAAAATGGAGGGTACATGTAGAACCAAGATCTACAGCGTAGTTTGGGCAGATTATTTTTTCCCTCATATGATGGATCACCCAAGTGCACAGCTAAGGCTTGGGTAGAGAAGTTGGATACTTACTTCCAACTCAACAGAGTTTCAAAATTGGAGGCTATCAAAATAGCAGCATTGCACCTAGAAGGTGAGGCACATAAGTGGTGGTTACATGGGTTATCTACACTTGGGCATGCTAGTATCACTTCATATTCAGACATCACCCGCAGGTTGGTGGAGAGATTTGATCCCAGGCATCTGGAAGCACACTTTGTGGGGCTAACCAAGCTCAAGCAAATAGGGGATTTATAAACTTATATCTCTAAGTTTCTAAAGCTTTCAGTCATGGTATCTGACCTCACTATGACCAGGAGAGTATGCATATTCATTGTTGGGATGGTTGAACCATTGCATGGGTTGGTGAAATATACTAGACCAACTACGCTCCAAGAAGCTATGGAGAGGGATAGGGACATACAACATGCTTTACCCAATGGATCATGAGAAGAAATATCTTGATGATAATGGCCAGAGAGATCTAAGGAAGAAGAAAATTTGTTTCACTTGTTAGGAGCCATGGGTACGAAACCACTAATGTGTTGCAGGGAAGGCACATTGTATTGAAATATTTTCTGATGAGGAGAAAGAGACCAATGTTGTAGTAGTAAGATGAGGTGCACCACCCATAGGAGATGTAGTTGGAGTATTTTCTCTAATGGGAGGAACTCTTGCAGCTTTGAGGTGATTTCCCAAGTATCTAACTTTAAGGGTTACAAGCATTATTTTGGGCAAAGAGTATCAATATTGGTAGACAGTGGAGCTACCCATAACTTTATTGACACACAGTTGGTGCAGAGGAGGGGAATTCATATGGAAGACTTTGAGGGTTTCTCAGTTTTGGTTCTAGGAGCTAGAACCATGTAGTGTGCCAAATATGTTCCGGCATTAACCATCACTATGGGAACCTACAAATTGAAAAACCACTTCTTTACGGTTGATATTCCAAACACCAATGTGATATTGGGTGTCTAGCGGTTAATCACCTTAGGGAAGGTTACCACAGACTGGGAGACATTAGAGATGGAATGGACAGACAAAGGGAGTTGTAAACATCAGAAAATGAAAGGAATACACACCTATCCACCCTAGATTGTCTTAGCACACGGGATGGAAGTTGATTTGTGCAGAGAGGACATAGATTCGAAGGTAGAACTATGTATGTCAGAAGCATGGAGTAAGGATTCACCAGTACATCTAGATGTACAATATATTTTGGACTGATACTCTACAGTATTTGGAGATATCCCACCTAGGAGACCTCTTGATCGAGGATTTGAGCACACTATTAAGTTGGAGTAGGGGATCCAAGAAGTGATCACCACACCCTATAGGAATCCCAAAGCCTACAGGGATGAGATTGAAAAGGCCATTCAAGAGCTTTTGGCCTTAGGACACATTCGTCCAAGCACCAGTCCTTTTGTCTCTTTGGTGGTCTTGGTGAGTAAGAAGGATGGCACATTGAGGATGTGCATTGATTATAGAGATTTGAAAAAAAAGACCATGAAGAATAGATATCCAATTCCCAAGATGGATGATTTTATGGATGAACTAAGAGGGTCCAAGTATTTTTCCAAGATTGATTTGAGATCGGGGTATCATCGAATCAAACTGAGGGATCAGGACATCTGCAAGACAACATTCTGATGTCACTATAGCCATTTTGAGTTCTTGGTAATGCCTTTTGGGCTAACCAATGCTCCAGAATCATTCCAGTCTTGCATGAACCACATTTTCTGTGGTCACTTGAGCAAGTTTGTATTTTTTTTTTTTATGAAATTTTCATTTACAACCACACATGGTAGGAGCATTTACAACATATTGAGGCAATATTACGCATTCTTAAAGAGTAGCAGTTCTATGCTAAGCTCTATAAGTGTAATTTTGGTCTCACAGATGCTCTATCTTGGCCATATCATTGGAGTAGATGGGGTGAGAGTTCATGAAGAGAAGACTTGTTCTATCAGTGATTGGCTCGAGCTAAAGAATGTCACAGAACTTCGGGGGTTTGTAGGCATATGTACCTATTTGTGGAAGTGTGTAAAGAGTTCTCTCAACTAGCAGAACCACGTACATATCTAACTAGGAAGGTAGCTTTCAGTTGGACAACCACAATGCAGAGAGATTTGGTAAGCTCAAGGAGGTGATTAGTAGCTTCCCGGTATTAGTTCTACCAGATTTTACCCAACCCTTTGTGTTGGAATGTGATGCTTCAGGAGAAGGCATTGGAATAGTATTTATGCAAGGGGGACACCCCATACCTTCTAAGAGTCGAAAGTTTCTGCCACATGAGAGACTATACCCCATATATGATAAGAATATGCTGGTTATTATGCATGCTTTAGCCAAGTTTCGGAAATATTTGGTGGGTAATAGATTCTGATTGAAGACTAATAATAATAGTCTTTGATTCTTTCTTGAGTAGGAGCAGGTTCAGGAGAGGCAGCATAAATGGGTGAGTAAGATCCATTCATATTACTTTAACATATAATATGTCAAGGGGAAGAGTAATGTAGTGGCAGATCCTCTATCTCAGAGGCCAGCAACGCTATCCTTGATGAGCATGGATACAGATTAGAAGGCTCAGTTACTAGTGGAATATTCCAAAGACCACTTTGCATGGGATATCCTAGATGGACTGGTGACTGATGAGAAGTATAGAGTGATGGATGAGGTCATCTATTACCGATATCGGGTATTCTTGGCTAGAGATTCTAAGCTAAAGAATAAGATTTTGCAAGAATCACATGATTCACCTCTTGCAGGGCATCAAGGATTAACCAAGACATACTGGGCTATTCGGGAGAGATTATCATGGAAGGGTCTCAAGGAGGATGTGCTCCAACACATCAAAGAGTGTGTATTTTTCCAGCAGAACAAAGGAGATCACAACCATCCCACAGTATTATCGCATCCAATCCCTATTCCGGATGGAAAATGGGAAAGTATTTCCATGGAATTCATCACCGGTATACTTACATTTTAGGGTAAGGATTGTATCTTTGTAGTTGTTGATCGACTAACAAAGTGTTCAAATTTATTTACTATTTATGCACGATATACTACTTCACAAGTAGCCGAGCTCTTCTTTAGAGATGTGTTTAGAGTTCATGGTATCCCAAGGACCATAGTCAGTGATTGGGATAGCTGCTTCATGGGCGTCTTTTGGCAAGAGCTTTTTCGGTTAGTGGGTACTGAGCTGACACCATGTGCAAGCTATCACCCACAAACCGATGGACAGACAGAAATACTAAACAAGTGGTTGGAAGGCTACTTGAGGAACTATGTTTCAGGGAAACAGAGAGAATGGTTGTGCTGGCTCCATTTGGGGGAGTATTGCTACAAGACAACCTTTCATATGTCCATTGGCATGAACCCATTTCAAGCTCTTTATGAGTATGATGTACAATATTTTGCAGATGTGATGTTTGGAGATAGTAAAGCTCCTATAGCAAAGGAGTATATTCAAGAGACTCAGGATATACTCCAAGCCCTCGAGGACAACATTGCTATAGCACAAAACCAATAGAAGATATATGCATACCGTGGTCAGATAGAGAGGTAGTTCAAGGTGGATGATTTGTTATATCTTCATCTTCAGCCATATAGATAGTCTACACTTAAGGAGAAAGGAGCTGAGAAGCTTAAACCTTAGTTCTATGGGCCATAGAGGGTGATCTGTCGTGCTGGAGAAGTAGCATATGAGCTAGAGCTTCCTATTGGGAGCAAGATCCATAACATTTTTCATTTCTCATGCCTCAAGAAGGCCATTGGATAAAATTTGGTTGCCACTATGGATCTCCCACCTATTGTTGATGAGGGCCATCTAGTTTTTCAAGCAGAGTCTATCTTGCATACTCAGGAGAGGTAGCTATGGAGCAAGGTGATTAAAGAATATCTGATTTGATGGAGGAATCTTCCTGATGAGAATGCCACTTGGGAGGGAGAGAATATTTTGTAGCATCCTTATTTACTGGTGGTTGAGGCCAGGCAAATTTTGGGAGGGGAGGACTATAATATTTCCAATTATCTTTCAGCTAGTTGGAATAATATATGTTGGTTCTATTCATAGTCTAGATGGGTAAGTGGGGTAGGGAGACCCTTAAATATCTTTACTAGGAATAAATCACTTTCGGTATGGATGTGGATTAGTTTAGATAGTCAAAATAAATCCATGTTGGATGTGAAAGGGGGAAATGCATGTAAACTGGGTCAAGGTTGATCAAATCAACATCGTTGCCAAAGAAGAGAGTGGAGCTAGTGGGGATAACGCAGTTTTGGAGGAGGAGTCTTTGCATGGAAGTAACCTCATAAATGAGTGGGGCCAAAGGTGAGGAAGCTCACCAAGAATATAAGGGAAGGGATGGAAGCCATGAGAAGAATTTAAAATACTGTTTATGTTTGATTCTTATGACTTATTTCATGCTTCAGATGTTTAGCTGAGTTTGTTGTATTGTTTAGTACAAGGGCTTTTCGAGGTGGGAACCCCATACTCTATCTTGGAGGACTTGGAAAGTTTATCTAGGAGGAGTATTCTAAGCTTCATTTCCACCATCTAGCATTGGGACAAGAAGTCACCTATAGCCATAGTGTAGTCTCCTTGAGGAACTACGTTATTTTTCAGGGTATTGTAGTGGAAGGGTGTAAAACCTTGTTTATGAGCTAGTTTCCTAGTGAAAGGAGCAGCCTTTCACTCGGAAATCTAGGGAGGAGAAATTATAGCCATGTCTTTGTCATTTCAGCCATATTTTATTATAAATTCAGTGATACTGCGTGATTCAGCCACAGAGTTGTAGTTTTCACTTTTTGTATCTTGTGTATTTCAAGAAACCCTTGCCGGGTTGTCTTGGGATTGTGCTTGAGAGACTAGTTCTCCGTTTTCAGCACCTTTTGAGTAATATATAAGCAGATCCACTCATTTCTATTTTCCTGTAGCATTAACCCTCACTAGGACTACGTTGTCATGTATTCTATCATTTCTGTACTGCAACATCCCTTGGGATTCTAGTATTTTTGGGCTTTGGAGGCTTGTTTGCCTAGTTTTAGTGATTGGTTCCTCAACACATTGTATATTTTGTTGCTCTAATACATAGTTTAATGGATCTATGATTTTCTTATATGTTTTGCATCATTATTTTCTGTGCATTTCAGTTTGGTGTTCAATATTGTTGACTTTCCTAATTTGGAATATTACACTTTGTTCTTCATTTATACTTACAACAAGAATTTACTTAAGCCCTTTCTCCTCCATGAAAATTTCAAATGGATGTATTTTTCCTTTATTAAAACACCCCAAAATCACAAAATATCCATTAGTATTAAAAACATAGGACTTCATGCTTCCATTTGGTGTCTTGAAAACCAAATCTTGAGGCTGGTCTGAACTTGTCAAACAGCTCAAAAGATCTTCAACTTGTCCTTCCTTCACATATTCACATTTTCATCAAAGAAAATAACTTGCTTAGGTTTTAAAAAGTAAAATTACTTTTTTAATGGCCTTTATTCAATTTCCTGTAACATCTCTTCCATTTCCAATGTCTTAAGCCACACTTTCATTTTTTGTTTCCAATTCCTAACAAGTAACTTTTTAATTGGCCATTTAACTTTTCTCTTTAGAATCCAACCTTGACTCTAATTTTCTTCCTCTTCCTGTAGTAACCTAATTATATTACTAAGTCCCTCTTTAATCTCAAGGAACTTTTTGCCAAACTACTTTTGACATGTGCCATTATCTTGGCAATTTTCTCTCAATATTTTGACTTTCCTTTATACTTCTTGTTTGACTATGAGTAGTCATGTTTCATTCTTTGACTATGAATTATTTCTTCTCTAATGCAACTAAACTCTAAGCCTCTACTATTAAAATACTCCTCACATGTCACTATACCTCACCAAGCCCTTCTCTTGAACACATTCTTTTGGTATCTTTGGCTCTCTTCAACTTAGAACCATTTGAGCACTTACCTTGCTCTTTCTAGACTTCCTTGCAATCACGTTCTTCTGAAAATATCAATATTATTCATTCTTCCAACTTCGATGTTAGAAGCTTTCACCTCACTCCTTACCAAGAAAGTCCCTTTAGTCACAAATCTCCTTCACTTACTAGCTCTACCCAACCATCCATGTTCGAGATATATTCAAGTTGCTTCACTGTTGGAGTCTATCGTCCAAGGTAGGAAAAAAAAAATATCCTATCCTTATAACCTCTTATGATCTTCCTCATAATGTGAGAATTTAACTATCAACTATGTAATCGAATAAAAACTGAAACAACACATCATTATTACCTAAAATATTTGTGCTGAAAATCCATGTTGTTGCAGTTTCAACACTTTTTCATAAGCCTTCTGTCATTCGCCATTTGACCTCCTTGAGTTCACTTCATTCTAGCTCCATGAGAAATCTTGCTCTTCATATTCATTCTAAGCCTCGTCACATAACTCTCTAGGTATTTTGTGCTCTGATACCATAAATTGATGGCTCCTATCATTACAAACACGGGCGTTGGTGAAAAGGAGAAACAAGTCATTTTTCGAGTCACGTAGTCTACAAAAACACAGTTTAAATATTACATCGGAACCCCTCCACCAAGGATATTTTTGGAAAATCAATTGTGTGTTGCCAAATAGACCTTGCTCTACCCAAAACCCAGATAGAATAATTTCGAATTTCATCTTCCTTTGATCATAAATTGACCCGCAAGTTTGATGAAGATTTTCCCTTATGAATTTCCCTTCTTCTGTTAAGAAATTCGTTTTCTTCTTCTATGGCCAAATTTTCATCAAATTGTGCAATGAGCTCTTCTCATCGTTTACATTGCATATATAACACTCATAAGTAAACCTAAATTAATTTCGCCTAGCTTTTCTTTCCAAAAGTGCCTTCCTGTGATAGATAATTTAGTTCATAACACTTCTTGGAAAACTGCGAGTCTTTGGCAATCAATAACACATTCGCTTCGGGCCAAAATCTCGGGTATTTATTTTGGGCTTCAGTGAATCTTATCTAAGAATCCAATCGAGAAATAAATCTAAATCTTCCCTCTGTCAACTAACGATCTCACGTGAATTGATCTGTAGCTCAATCTCGAATTCTCAACCCAACTCGGCTCCTCTGTTTATAACATAAATTCCTCTTTGTTTGTCTCATTTGCTGACAATTAGATGTGCAGAATCCTTCTCTTATAATTTACTATGAATTTCCTCGAATCCTCTCTAGGATTTATCCCTCATTGATAGATTTCTCTTGATCCATCATTAATTCTTAATACACATGCAGATTTGGGTTTTCCTCGACTCTCGAACTATGTGAATTCCTTAATACACATGCAGATTTGAGATTTCCTCCACTCTCGAACTATATGAATTCCTTAATACACATGCAGATTTTGGATTTCCCGCACTCTCGAACTATGTGAATTCGACATCAGTTCTCACATAGACTTTCTATGCAGAGGACTCTATTTCCCTCTTTGATCCTTAATATAGATTTACTCTCTTCGCATGACAGATTTATTGTTATCTATCATTTGTTTCAATTACATATATAGAGACCGAAACTCACACTAATTCAATATTTCACCCACAAAAGGAATTCCTCAATTCAATCTTACAAACATACAATATGAAACACAATGAAATTCTATTCATTCAAAAATATTCTACATACTTTATACTCATAAAATCATTCCTAAATAATTTTTTACATACATATCATCAACCTGATTCATCTTTGTTACATGGTCAATCGCCAACATCCTTCCTTTCTGGAGCTAATCGGCCGCCCTAGAACTTAATTTCGTTGTTCTATTTTTACACAAGCCTATTTGTTGATATTTTCAACTAACTCCTAACTGAATCCTATAAATAGAAACCAAACCTCGTCCTAAATGACTCATACATAGATATTTTTTTTAGCCCGAATCGAATGCTAACACATATCACAATTTGTTAGAAGATATTTTTTCTTATTTAATGACCCTATGACTCATATTATCACTAACACTCATCCTAATTAACCTAATGACTAATTTTCCAAATATCTCCTAATAACTTATAAAAATTTACATTTTTACAATCTTCCAATCAAGGAATTTAGCTCCTCATTGAATTGACAAGAACCCTCCATGTTTGGTCTTCAATGATGTCTTGTAGAGAACATTCTCCTGCATGAGTGCAATATAATGAATCCTTTTAGTCTAATTTGATATGATTATTTCTTAATGTGTACATATATGTGTGTGTGTGTGTGTGTGTTTGTGTGTGTTTATTTGACATTCTTCTAATGCTATGTAATAAGGAAAATGTTGGTGTGGTTACATCATGATATCTATTATATTATATCATGTTACTAATGGTTTTCCAATTGCAATAAGAAGAAACACATGTATATATGGATTTTGAATTGAGTCAAAGTATGTGGACCTAGGATGAATTTGGGTTATGTATATTTGAATGCATATGACATTAATCATTATTTATTTATGATTATTAGAGACTGACATTTCATATATTTTACTCTAGATGTGTATAGAGATATAGAGACATTTTCCAAAATGAGTTTAGACATGGTAAAAAGGTTGCATGATGAAAAGTGACATGAGTACCATCAAGGAGAGGAGTTATGTGTTATATATTCTTACATATTAGTCTCTCTACAACATAATAGGTCGAAAAATACAAGTTTAGTGTTTTTTCTTAGAAGTTACAAATTTCCATAAGGTGGGTTTAAAAAAATTGGTCACTTAGAAGGTCTTGTTGAAGGGCTTGGAATTATGTGTCAAACATTAATATTTAATGACCGCCAATATCATTTTATTGGTTAATGAGTTAGGTTAGTTACGTCCCTACCATGAAAGCAATGAGACTTGAAGAGTGTTGTGTAAACACATCACCCTTGGTATATACTAGTAGGTAGTACTTGAAGGACATGTAGGGGCATGAAACACTTAATAGCATGCAATTGAAGGGTTTTACAGGTTATGTTGAGTTCTTAATGGATAAAAATTAAAGCACTATAGTGATCATGTGTAGCTCTTGGCATCAAATACTTGAAGGATTAAATTAAATGGTTTGATTTAACTTGGTTTACCATTTGCATGAAATTAATTTAGTTGATGCATACTTTAGAGAAAAATATCATGTTTTCATATGCATTTTAATTTACAACGTAAAATTAAATCAACATGTATAAGTGATTTGATTTAGCAGGTAACATCCTCAGCCTTCTGTTGAGCAACACTACCACAACCATGATACTTAAAGATACACATTTTATCTAAAAATTTGAAAACCCTAACCTTAACATGACCATCTCTATGCTTGCCAATACTTACATACCTATCCCCCTACCGAGAAATGCTATCACATCCACAACAATTAAAAATACATGATTGATCTTTGGAATAAAAATTCCTAACCTTTACATGGTTGTCTGTACACCTGGAAGTACTCAGTTTACATGGATGCAACCGAAGAATTCACATAATGAAAATTCGACAAATATAAATCATAATTACAATGTGCACAATGGAAGTAACAATTAATTGACAAGATTTATGTATGATAATAGAACACCCCAACTAGGATTTATACCGGAGAAATATTTTATACAAAATGCATCAACATCCAATTGTAAACAACATGCAATAGTAAGTATGGTACATAACTGCAATGCATAATGAAAAATTTGAATAATTAGAAGAATTTAACATAAGGTCCATAAATCTATGGTTGTAAGTATAATTCAATAAATCAAAATAACATTAACATGAACACTTATATTGAATAAAAATAGAAGCTAACTATAGGATCTTTGTGTTCCAACGTACCATAGACCACGCGGTTCATGAATTTGTAACATAGGTCACCCCTAAGCCAAGGCTACAACTCCACAAGAAATGGTAAACTAACAACAACAAAATATCCACCACCAAGGTTACAACCCAACAACCGGATGTAGGGCTAACTACTAACCCCGCCTTAACCTAGGATTATACTCCTTCTAGAGTATATGTTCTGAATTTGTTCAACCTCCCTTCAATACAACCTTTATCTTTTAAACCTTTATTATAAGAACTTTAACCTTAGCACTTAAACTTACCTTTCTCCGCCTACATATCACTTCTGTATGCATCCTTTCACATTAGACGAGGCAGTTTTATCACATAGAAACTCTACTCTTTCGCAAATCACATCACCATGACTTTCCACCCTATCGCACTTCACAGCTCAACCACATCGCAATATCGCAACTTTACAAACTTACCTCCTCGCAGCTTCACAACTTTGATAATTTTCAATTCCTGCGATCGTCGCTATACCTTATCGCATTCGATGTGGATATTATCGCATTCGATGTGGATATTATTGCATCGCATCACCACCTCCCATATTTATCACATCGCAACTTAAACCACTTACCTTGAGATGCATTAACATGTAGAGATAAAAATCATCGATAGCAACATTCCACTGAGATTGTGATTTAATTTAGACTGTCCATTCTCTCGCTGTAATCCTGTGATGTGATCTCCACCATCCATTCACCCTTCACTTCATTTCTGTGATAGGATCTTAACCATCCACTACTTTCACTTCAGATCTACGATATGATCTCGTCTATCCATCCAATCTTCAAGATTTTGTTTCGAACCCTCTGTAATTTAGGGAAAATCACAGTTGTGGCCTTCTACAAACCATGATACTCCATGCTTCTCTCTGAAATAACTCATCAATGAACTTATGTGACTCCAAATTATTCCATGGCATTCTACTCTATGGCTCCACACTAATTCACATCCAATCTACCATACATTCTCGCATATATACATCATGAATAAACACACCAAAGAAAAAATTTAAACATCGGTTCAACAAATATGAACTTCAGATATTTCACCAATATTGCTCAACATCAAGTAATTTCCTGACTACACAAATTCACAATTTAATGCATTTTATACTCTATCAATAGCTCAATCAGAAATGAATTGAAATTCACCATTGAACAAATAGAAATAAACCTTTCGAAACAGAATTATTCACATAACACAGATATCAAAACCCCATTTCATCTTTCTCACTGTACACTATGTTTTTTTATTTATTAATATGACAAAGTATATTTACAAAGAATAACAGCTATATTCGTAAATTATTAACTCCTACATCATAAGGCCCAAAATATTATCTCTAGGCCAACCCTTTATGTTTCAAAATTCTTACCAATATATAAAAGAAAGGAATCGTGAACCAATTTCAGTTCAGATACAACAATTTGTCAATATTTCGTAAAGCTTCTCGTAATTCCATTCTTTACTCAACAAAATCCTATCTTAGACCTCTAGATTCCTAAAATCCTCACTCTTCCTAGGATTACTCACTCATCCCTAATATATCTACAACTCACGAGATATTCTTCATTAATCAAATTACATTTAAATCTCTTTAGAACTCAAACTAAACTTAGGAAAATAAACAAAATAATTAAGGGAACCCACTCCTTTTAGTAAATGTGTGGTAAGACTCTTATGTCTTATAAACTTTGAAGAATTCTCCAGAATCAGACTCCCCAGGTTGAAATAATTCATGGAATCATGTTCATGAGTCTTCCAACTTCCTCTATTGTAAACATTATTAGACTTCATCTTCCAACTGGTTGTCTAACCTTTTCCAATTGCGGGTGTATTTGTTGCATTCTCCCCTTCTCCTAGATGTCAAACCCTGTATTGTGGATGTTATTTTTCTCTTTTGTCATGAGCATCGCTAATTCATAGTTTTTTTATACTGATATTCAACATAAGTATCTCTTTAATAAACATAAATTTATGTCCCTCTGTGTGTTGTTGCCTTTTCATCATCTCAACAGTATTTAACTTCAACTTCATGTCTTCTCCACTGGTTCCATTGTCTTTTACCTAACTGTATATTTTGATTTCTAACCCTATCACAAGCATCCTCTTTTGTTTCAAAACCATTTTCTTTATACTTTCATGCATATCCTTCCATCTCTTCTTGTCTTGTTGACTTTGAAAAAATCCCATACCTATCACCTTTGTTGTTTTCATCATCCACTTATCCAATATCTTTAGTGGAATCTTCTCAATTTCAAAAGAACATTGTTCCTCATTGACACAAGAACATATGACCTTCCCACTATATATCTTCTATCAACTACAAAAATTTTAGTTATTGAACCTTGTTCAATTGTCTCCATATTCACATTAAATTTAACTGAACTGTTAACCCAATTTTCAATTTTCAAACTCAAGATAAACTCTTGACATTCAAATCTTCATTGGATCAAAAACAAAAATTTTTCATGGACTATAATTTCACATCCTCTGCAATCTTCTTTATCTTCTGCAATGACTTTTGTAAGAGTTATATCAACTCTCTTTCCTCCATTCCAAACTTCTGAATAAGCTAGTTTCTTTCCCCCATTTTCTCATTTCCATACAGAAAAATGATTTTCTGCATCTCTAAAACTTGCATACTCCCTCATATTTGCATAAACAAATATATCTCCAAGAGAAGTTTGTCTTTCATCTTGAAAAACACATTCAACAGTTAATAATTCAAAATTAGAAAACATATTACATTTTCCATCTTTTTCCTCATTAACTCTTCTCCAAGTTTTCTCTAATTTGTCATCCCCTTGATGTGAATATGACATGTCCGACATGTCATATCCTCCTTCATACTATATTGTCTTGGAAAAGTCTTCTTTGTCTTTACTTTGTTTTGAATGCTGTCTAATTTCTGAATTTTCTCTTCTCTTTGGCCTTCTTTCCTTTCATATTTCTTTTCATTATTCCCTTTTCTTCCTTACAAATATGTAAGCCACTAAGTTTCTTTTTCCATTACTCCTTCTTTTCAATCAAAATTTGCCAATATCTAATTATATAATCTAAAGTTCTATTTGTTTCTGTACAGGAAAAAAAATCACAATATACAAGAGATTTTCCATTCCATTGTAAAGTCCATTTTACAACTGTAAAAATTATTGTTAACACCACAAATATCACATTCCATTGAACCCCTTTGCTACTCACTACAAATGCATAGTTCATGAAAGCATACTCCCCTTCATCCTCTAAGATTACCTATCTCTTTTCAGTTTGTTGATTACATTCACCTTTACTCCTTTTGAAATTTGTATAGATAACATTGTCTTCAATTTTCTGTTGTGCATTAGCCTCTTCCAACCTACTCTTAAGTCCTCGACTTTCCTCTTTTACTTTCTTATTCATAGCCTTTAATGGAATAGTTGTACCCCCTTGGACTAAATTCTCTTTATGAATTTATGTTCTACCATCTTCCACAATGCAATCTTTATTAAGATCCCTTTCCATTGATGCTCCATTATGTCCTTTCAAGAAAATTTATTTCCCATCAACTATCAATAAAGGTTCATAATTTTTGAATAAAATTTGAAGAGATAATCCCATTACCTCAATTGTTTTCACTATAAATACACTCTTGTTTGATCCTGTCACAAGGTTATCTTCATACTTATTTTCTACTTCTTCTTTTGCAATCTGCAATTTCCTTTTTCCTTTAGACTATCTACCATTGTTTTGCCAAGTCTTACTAGATTCATCATTTTCAGCTTCCATAGTAGTCTTCAACAGTTGTCCATCTTCAGTGTCTTTGAACACATGTTCAATATTGAACTGTCATATTACAACCATCTATTCTAACAACTTCATTTCTTCATAAACCTACATAAATAGATCTTCTAAAGGTTTTTCATCACCTGCATACATACACAAAACATTAGTTTCAAAAATAAAAAGTTCCTTTTCGTTTGATGTCTCCATCATAACATGTCTTATATGATCCAAACTTGTCCATCAGTTCAAAAAATCATCAATAATTCCTTCCTCAGCAAGGTAAACTTCTTGCTCAGGTCTATAATAGCTATCTTTCACCTTTAACTCATCTACTCTGAGTTCTTCTATTAATTTGATGTACATTCTCCTCTTTATCTATTTCCGCAAAAACTCCCATTTTATCTTCTTTATTTTCATAGTACAACCATACCTTTGGCCCCTTTCAAAGTCTTCAAGCAGCATTATTATTGCATCAATACTTGCTTTCAATTCAGCAATGTCTTTGTCAAGTAATTTTTGACTCATCTTCTTTCCCTTGCCATTTTCCTTGGCATATTTATTTCTTCTGTTGTAGCTTCTCTCATCACCCCTAATAGTCATCTTTGCTTCTTTATGTGGACTCCCTTTGCCTAGTGTAATCTTACCATAATCATCTTTCATTTCTTTGTAACATGTCTTTACTTGTCACCTACACCAAGTCATCATCTTGGTATATTTCCTTCGGTTTCTACAACAAAACCTCTTTTGAGCACTCCTACTCCTCAGCTTCCAGCACTATTTGGATTTTGTAACCAATGCTCACCTACCCATTTATCTGTTTTGAGAACTCTGTTATTCTATTCTTTTCTACAACAATCTCCTTTGCTGAATTTGCCACTAACACAACTTCTCTTCCCTTTACACTGTCTGCTGCTATGTGTTGGTTGCTATCATTCTCTTCACTATGAAACTAATTCAAATTAGACCAAATATTAAAATATAACTCATACCTGAGAGACATTACAATGATCTTATCTCCTTAATGTTTCATTGGGTTGGGCAATAAACATGTTTTACTTTTCACTGTCTACAATTTAGTTCTTCTTCCAACTAATTTCATTTTCCTTCTGAGAACATCCATGTTCTATTCATTTCCTGACAACATCTCTTGCTACAATTCCTTCACTTGCTCCCTTGTCCTTTGTCACAGCTACCTGGCTACAATTTCTTGTTGCTACTTATATTCACATACATTTATCATTAAATTTTTTAAAACTTACAAGATCTTTCCCTGGTCTTATCTTCCTCAAACCTCTTTCCGCAGTATGTCTTGAATGAAATGGCTGAAGTCTTCATTGCCTAAAACATTTTAGGATTATTCTCTACATAAAATATTTTTTGTTCTGATCTCCCAATGACAAATTCCTTTCAAACCATAACCCGCCGTATCTGGATCTATTACCACTGAAAGTTCTACAAATAGTGAGAATAAAATTCAATCTTTTAATAAACAACCCCAAAGAGCACTAGTCTCACTCTGATACCAAAAATGATGCAAGGCTAACTACTAACCTGGCCTTAAACCAGGATTATACTCCTTTTAGAGTATATGTTCTTAATTTGTTTAAGCTCCCTTCAATACAACCTTTATCTTTTAAACCTTAATTATAAGTTCTTTAACCTTATCACTTCAACTTACCTTTCTCTACCTACATATCACTTCCACATGCCTCCTTTCACATTAACTGAGGTAGCTTTATCACATCACAACTCTACTCTTTTGAAAATCGCATCACCATGACTTTCTGCCCTATTTCATTTTGCAGCTCAATCACATCACAATATCGCAACTCTACAAATGCAGCTTTGCAACTTCGATAATTTTCAATTCATGCGATCGCTACTATACCTTATCACATTCGATGTGCGATATTTATTCCATCGCATTGACACCTTCCATCCTTATCACATTGCAACTTAAACCACTTACCATGCGATGTATTAACATGTAAAGATAAAAATTGTCGATAGTGATATTCCACTAGGATTGCGATTTAATCTAGACTGTCCATTCTCTCTATGTAATCCTGCAATGTGATCTCCACCATCCATTCACCCTTCACTTCATTTATATGATAAGATCTTAACCATCCACCTCTTTCACTTCATATCTGCAATATGATCTCATCTGTCCATCCAATCTTCAGGCTTTCGTTCCGAACCCTTTGGAATTTAGGGAAAATTACAGTTGCGGCCTTCTGCAAACCATACTACTCCATGCTACTCTTTGCAAAACTCATCAATGAACTTATGTGACTGCAAATTATTCCATGGCATTCTACTATGTGGCTCCACACCAATTCACATCCAAGATACCACACATTCACGCAGATAGACATCATGAATAAACATGCCAAAGAAAACATTTAAACACTGATTCCACAAATATGAACTTCAGATATTTCACCAATATCTCTCAACATCAAGCAATTTCCTGACTACACATATTCACAAATTAATGCGTTTTATACTCTGTCAATGACTCAATCATAAATGAATTGCAATTTACTATTGAACAGATAGAAATAAACCTTTTGAAACAGAATTATTCACATAACAAAGATATCAAAACCCCATTTGATCACTGTCACTGTACACTGTGTTTTTTTTTATTAATACATGATAGAGTATATTTACAAATGCTAACAACTATACTTGTAAGATTATTAAATCCTGCCTCATAATTCCCAAAATATTAACTCTTGGCCAACCCCTTATGTTTCAAAATGCTTACTAATATATAAAAAAAAAGGAATCATGAACCAATTTCAGTTCAGATCCAACAATCTCTCAATATTCCCTAAAGATTCTACCAATTCCATTTTTTACTCAACCAAAATCCTATATTAGAGCTCTAAATCCCTAAAATCCTCACTCTTCCTAGGATTACTCACTCATCCGTAGGATCTCTACAACTCATGAGATATTATTCATTAATCAAATTACATTTAAATATATTTAGAACTCAAACTAAATTTATGAAAATAAAAAAAATAATTAAGGGAACCCACTCCCTTTAGTAAATGTGTGATAACACTCTTAGGTCTTATAAAAGTTGAATAATTCTCCTGCATCACAACTGTTACATTGAAAATTGTCATCCTGACATTCTGCCATGTGTATGAGCTCATTATTACTCATACTTCTCCCTTTTGCAAGTCTAACATATCAGTTCCTCGGGTCAAGCCTTCAAAATCATAAAAAGTTCCTAAAAGTCTCCTAAACTTTGGTATCGCACTTTCTGGCTATCTTGCCTGTGGTCCCGCACCCAATGTTCAGCTTTCCTACGTTCTTGAATGCACTTTATCTTTTTTATAGGTGCGGACCCCTGTAAGATTAAAAAGGCGCAAGTAAAATCCCAAAAAGCTCAATTAAAGTAAATTCTGGAAGTTTCTAGAATGGATTTTGCGGTGGGAGAACCGCTCTTGTAATATGGAGCTAACCCCTTGATGTGAGGAGCTTATCCCTTTGAAGGAGGATTCTATCCCTTCATGCTTGGAACAGAAAACCTCCGCTTGTCCACTATAAAAAGAGGCATTGGGTAGCCTCAAAGGGAGTTCAAGCTTTTAGAATATTTGAAGTTAAGTGCTGTTGAGATTTAGACTCGTTAACTAAGACTTTTTGAGGAGAGATTACATACCTCTACTTGTCTTGGTTGGAGGAGTGCAGAACTTTTCAAAGTAAAGGAGAGTCCTGCTTCAGACCCTGGAAAGTCCTGTGCAACATCAAGGCTCAGGTTGTAAGGATTTTCTACTTTTGAAATTAATACAAATATACTCATTTTTCTCAATAAGCTTTCAATCAATGGTTTATTTCATGGACTCCTTGATCACTATGATAAGCATGGTTTATAATAATTTCTATATAGGTGCTATGTAATATTTTTCTTTTTTTTTACTGCAGGTTTACGAGGAAAACTCCTTCAAGCGCACGAGGGACAACAACAACTTCAAACAAGCACTGGACAAATGGTAAGTCTTTTACACCTCTATAGAGCTTTTTGTAAACCTTACATGCCTAGAGAAACATTAGTATGTTTGGCTATTTGTTGCTAGATACTTTTAGTACTAGGGAGATCGGTCTTGTCCGCAAGACGGATTAATCCACACAACAAATTGGCGACTCCGTTGGGGAAAGAACTTGTTGTTTTTTGTTCTCTTTTATTTTGATTTGAGGAAACGTTTTCTTGGTTTTTGATCGATTGACATCTGCCTGGGTGGCTTAGGTTTTCTTTGTTTTTGAAAATTTTGAAATCCTTTAAGTTTTTCTCTAGTTTTTCCTGGGACCACACTTTGCCTTGTTTTCACAGTGTGGGTAGTTTCGCACTTTTTCTGTGTAAACAGTGTGGGACCGCACCTGTGATATCTTGGAGCCTACGGACCCTGTTAAAGTTTTGCAAAACTCCAGATTTCTTTCTTTAGTCTATCTTGATTTTGATTTTCAGTTTTGGTTTTCTTCCCAGATTGATGATTGTTTCTGTCAAAATTTTTCTGTTAATAAATCTCAGCAGTATTGGTGTTTTGATGAATTTCTAGAAGTTTTGCGTTTTGGATTGCGTTTCACTTGGTTTGTAGCGATTTGAAGCATTTGACGTTTTGAAGTACCTCAGATTACCTTGGTATTTTGGTCTTTTGCTGAATCTGACTTGATTGTGAAATCATCCTTTATTGAGAAATAGAGTTACATGTTTCTTTGCAAATCTTCGAAAAGAAACTTTGTTATTGGTTTTTGAATTTCATTTTTTGTATAAAAACATAATTGAGTGTTTTTGATCTGTTTGTTATTCTGAACGAATAGATCCCTAGTTTGCTGAACAACTAAGGTAACAAATTCTTCAAAAAAAAATCTTAAAGCTTTTATTCATTTAGATTATTAAAGTTTGTAGTTTTAAGTGCTATTAAACTTTGTAGATCTTGAAATTAGTTTGTAGTCTTGAGTGTTTTTCAAAATTTTAGATTTCTTTTGAAGGAAAATTGTGTTGTAGCTTCAAGTTTTTGGAAAGTGAAAGGATTTTCATTGTGAGCTTTGATAAATTGTTGGAAAAGACAAAAATAGTTTCTTTCAATTGTTCTTTATGTTTAAAGAAGGAATTGTTCATTAAAAGAATTGCATTCTCTAACTTTACCTTAATTAGAACTTCATTGAAAGAAAACAATCTGATTATCATTTTTAGGTGCATTTTTAGTGTCTTTTGGAAATCGAGTCATTTCACACCATCAGAGTTTCATTTCCGCACCCATTGACTTAAGAAACAGCTCTTAAAAGTAACGCTTAATTAAAATTCATTTAGCAATCCTTTTATTTTCTAGGGCTCTTATCACCAACATAGCTTAGGCTAGTATCTTGGAGTAGGGAGTAATTAACTCTCCAAGGTAGTAAAAACAAACAAGTAGAAAAATCTTGCGGTAGGAGATAAAATCCAATTGTAATTTGTATAATCTGGGAAGCTTCTCTTAAAGAAGTCAGTCACGAGATCATATCCGAACCATTGAGAAAATCAATTTTGTTTCATTGGGGAAGATAGAAGATTTTGCGCGTATTACAAACGGTAAACCTCAGATTAACCATTGTCGAGGAGCCCAGGGTCACTTATCAGTAAACCTTGGATTAACCATGTCGAGGAGCCTTCAAGGGGATTGAGCTTGCTACTCTGCCCTTGCGCGTGAAATCGGATCGTAGACTGTTCCCCCAGTTATATTTGTTACTGTTGGTAACCTTAGTTTCCATTATCTTAAGATTATTTCCTAAGGTGACGGTGAAGGAAAGATCTCACTATACCTGGAGCAGACGTCGACTAGACTCACTTGGACTTTCTGGGGGGTTATATTCACATGAGATGGTTTTGTGAGGAAACTTGTGCCAGTCTGTTTCATTAAGCAGGTTTTCGAGGTAACTGTTCCAACCGCCCTTTCTATGTTAAATTTCTACTAAGTTGGATTTCATCACCAACTAGTGTTTTTAGTACGGAAAGTTACTGTTTGTGTGTGGTTTGAACTCTTAGATTTTTTAAGCGTGTGATTCAGCTGTTTGTTTCTTTAGAGACTTTAGGTGTTTTCATTGAAATTTTCTTTGTTCGCATGTGTTTAGTTAATATTTAATTGTGGCGGAATTGCCGAGACAATCCTGGAGACTACAAGGGAAACCCCCTGAATATTCACCGAGTCATCTTGAAGGGCTTCGTGCTCTGGTATCATCCAGTAGTGGTAGGATTAGATCAACAGAAATTGGAAGTTCATATATTGTTGTTCATCTTGATCATAGAATACCTACAACAGAATACATTCAAGAACCAATTTCAGTTTCTGAAGTTACTGGTAGTGTTCCTGCTTCCAGTGAACTGGCTGACGAACCTGAAATCTCTGAACCTGAAACTGAACCTTCTGTTTTAGAAACATCTTCAGGATTTATTTCACCAATTTCTAGTGATCTTGATTCACCTAGGGTAAGAAATATTGTCACCGAAAATCTTCCAGCTGGTATTATTTCCATTGAAGAACTTACTAATCCAGACGAAGATATATCTCTTCCTGACTCCCCTCAATCTTTAAATCTTAGGGAGTGTGAATCTATTTTCTACAGCCCTATTCGAACTAGTGCTCGGTATCTATCTTTAACAAATTTTTTAGAGAATCCGGGTCTTGCTTTTTCTCCACCTCGAGTTCCATTTCATCCTACACCCAGAGGTTACTATCCGCCATCCATTATGGCTGGAGAGTCATCCGTGTTTTCTCAAACACTGGAATCATTTTTACATGGTGGTCCTTCTGTTCCTTCGGGATATCAGGCTTTGTCTGGTACTTTCTCGGGAGCAGCTCCTCAACCAATTGAACAAGTATTGTCATCTAGTAATAGTGGTGTTAAAACTGAAACGTTGAACGTAGCACAAATTTATATGATGTCTGGTAATGTTCTGAATCCTCAACCTCAAGGCAGTCAGTTACCACCTGGGGGTCCAACACAGGGAAGTCATTTACCGCCTGGGGGGCAACCTTTAGGTAGTCAGTTGTCACCTGGGGGGAAACCTTCAGGTAGTCAGTTACCGCCTCGGGGGAAACCTTCAGGAAGTTAGTTACCACCTAGAGGGCAACCTCAAGGTAAATTTTTCCCAGCACAAACTGTGGAATCATATTATTTTGGGGGACAACCCCAAGGACAGTACACACCTCAAGGGTATCAACCTTCAGGACAGTACATGCCCCAAGGTCAAACCCAAACTCAATATGCTCCTCAGGGTCCTTATCAACCCCAGCTTCAGTACGCGCCTTAGGGTTATCAACCTCAAGGTCAGTACCCAATTCAAGGTTTCCAACAGCCTTCTGGTCAGTCATCTATTCAAGGAGCTGGAAATGTACCACTCACTTATCAACCCTACGTTCAACCAAGTTATGGTCCTTACGTTCAGCCTTCTGCGGGGCAATACCCCGGAATGAATATGGTGTGGGATCTATCCCAGTATCAACAGCCTATACAGCCGAATGTGCAGTTTCCTTATCAACCTGGACAACCTTTAATTACTGGTCCAACTCAGCAACCTATCCAACCTACTATTCAAACTCCTGCACCTGGTCCTGTTCAGCAAGCTAGTCCTAGTTCGCCTAAGACTCTGCCTCAAATTGCTGCAATAGCTGCTACGTCTGTTCAATCTGTAACACCTGCTTCTGGACTATCTGTAACCCCGAGTTTGTCTATCCCTGCCTCCGTGCAAATCCCTCAAGTCTCTGTACCCCAGCCAGGATCTTCGGTTCAGACTTCGGTTCAGATGCCTATGGGACAAGCCGGTAAAAGTACGGTTGTCACAAGTCAACCGCAATTCATGTATCAACCATACCAGGGACAGCCGCAATTCGGTCCCTATACACAAAATCCAAACTATCAGTATCAACCGTACCCTGGCTACACTTATCAACAGCCTCAACAACCCCAGTTCAGTATGATTAATCCTGGTTTTCAAGGAGGTTACATAATTCCTAATGCTAATCCAATTCCCAGCTACCCTGGGTATCCACCTCGTGGAACTGCTTTGGCTACTCAAGGTTTTCGTGACCCTAACCGTAAGTTACCCTTTATCGCAACTTTGGATTTACCTGATTTGACACGCCTTACAAATGATCCAATTTTCTATTATTAGTATTGGCCGCCGATGCCTCATAAGTTACCCAGTGATATACCAAAATTCGAAGGTAAGCCAGGAGAGGATCCATCAAATCATGTCATGACTTATCACCTTTGGTGTGCATCCAATTCAATCATTGATGATTTGATTCGCTTACGTCTTTTCCAAAGAACGCTTATTGGTTTTGCGGCCAAATTGTACATTGAGTTACCACGAGGCTCGTTTCATAATTTCAGTCAGTTAGCAACTGCCTTCTTGACTCATTTTCAGTTGCCAGTCAGATACGAAAATGGCACGAAATTATTAACTTCACTGAAACAATCCACGTCTATGTATATTTCTGATCATATTCATGAATGGCGACGTAGGAGACGTTCGGTGAAAGTTTACATTCCAGATCAAATTTTGGAAAAATGGTTTGTTAAATCATTGTTACCCAAGATTACTGAAGATTTTGCTAAGGCTGGTGTTGTTACTAAAGAGCAAGTAATTTCTCAAGCTCAGTACCTTGACCTCGTTTACACGCAGTCAGGTAATTTACATGAAAAAATCCCAGACCTTCCAAAACAAGTTCAAATAGCTGCTGCTCCTTCAGGGTCTCATGCCGCTGATGGTATAATTGGTACAGTCAATACTAAAAGTAAGAAGAAATATTCAAAGAATTCTTCTCCAATTATAACTTTAACTGATTCCCCGAAAGGAGAATCTTCCCCCGAAGTTTTTGCCGATATTCATGTTGTGGAAACATCCACGGCTAAATCTAAATCCAATAATAAAAAGAAAGGGAAGAGTAAAAACAAAAAGAATTCAAAAGAAAAAACTAATAAAAATGAATCTAATGATGAAAAACGTAAAGCAAGTTATCCTTGTTACATTTGTGACGAAGATCATTTTACTAAGGAATGCCCACATTGGGCCGAGGTTGCAAAATTCGTCAAAGGTTCACAACCTACTATCTTAAAGGATCCTTTTCCAACTCAAGATAGTAAGATGGTTGGTTCTACTTTGACTGCTTCAGAAGAGCCAATTTTGATGATGTCTCATGTAAGGATTGCGACACGATCGAAAGATTATGGTACTAAGAATCCTGTTGATGATAAAGAAGCAGAATCTTCTAAGGAAAATACATCAACTACACCTCCTCCTATTTCTGGTCCGCTACAAATCGAGAAACCAAATCCAGACTTAATAATCAAACCGCCTGCTAAAGGTGTTCTTCGTAAATCAGCTTTCAATCCACATGCGAGAGCTGCTCAGAATTACAACATTGTTGAAGACTGTCGGCTTTGTAAGTGCTGAAATCATGCCCAGAACAGCGTAAATTGCTTTTATCTGCCATAGGATCTGTTGATATTCATGATTCTAATCTTATAATCTTCGATCTAGAAAATAGTACACCTCGTCTACCTCATCAGATGGCTTTCCAGATACCAGTGTATGTCAGAAACAGATCGATCTATCGGACTGTGATTGATGAGGGAGCTTCAACGTGTATTATGTCGATTCAGTGTTGGAAATAAATGGGTTATCCTACACTGAACCAATCTCCGACGATTCTTAAGGCTTTTGATGGTCGAGGTTTCCACCCTTTTGGTATTCTGCAGGATTTACCCATAGGGGTTGAAGGTAAAGTTGTAAATCTGGATGTGGAAGTGGTTGATGCCCCTCTAGATTACAACCTTATTTTGGGTCGTAGTTGGTCTTATGCTATGACTCCTGTTGTTTCTTCAGTCTTCTGACTCATAAAATTTCCATATCAAGGAAGGATCGTTACAATAGATCAGTTAACTTATTTTACTTCCGACCCAGCCTCTACAGAAACAATCCAGCACGTTGGTAAAACGACTATCCCTTATAAGGATGTTGGAGTAGGTTTGATTAAAGATTCTGGTTTGCTAGGAAATTTTTCCATTCCTCCTCCTGACGTACCGCCTTCTGTTGCAACTATTCATATGATTTCGTCAGACTCTGTTATGTTTGATGATCCTTGGATCGTACCTTCCGAATCCGAGTTAGATTCAATTGATGGCATGATGCCTTTGAGTCCATTTGAACTTTCATATCAGGCCGTACAGTCATTTTCTGACCCCTCTTCAACCGACATTGATCCAGTGAATGGGATCCATGAGGAATCACTCTCAATATCTAGCTCAGCCAAAACAGCATTTCCTGAACCTGTTCATTCCGATGAGCAGATTCGTGAATTATTATCTGTTGATGATTTACCATGGGAAGATCTACATCATCGATCTTCATTTTTACCTGAACTAGATCATTTTGACGATGATTTCGCTTCAATATTTACTGCTGATTATGTCAAGGAACCACAAAATCCATTGAAAAATCCTGATTCTGAGTTAAATTTGGAAAATATTTCTCGAACGATTCCAATTGACATTTCAGTAAAACCTGGAATAATTGAAAACATTCACATAGGTGCTTCTTGTACTAAAGAAGAAATTCAAACGTATAAAGCCCTATTTCAAGAATTCTGTGATGTGTTTGCCTGGTCCTACGAAGAAATGTCGGGAATTGATCCGTCAATTGTTGTACATGAAATCAAGACTTACCCGGATGCCAAGCCTATCTGTCAATGTTTACGTCAAATGCATCCTAGAAAAGCTGCTGCTATCAAAGCAGAGGTTGAAAAATTACTTCATGCACGTTTTATTTATCCAATTCCCTTAACGGATTGGGTATCTAATATAGTTCCTGTGACTAAAAAACAAGGAACCATACGAGTATGTATCGATTATAGGGATATTAATTGAGCTTGTCCTAAAGACAATTATCCAACTCCCTATATCGATCAAATAATCGATGATTGTGTCGGCAGTGAAATTTTTTCCTTTATGGACGGCTTTTCAAGGTATAATCAAATAAACATACTCCCTGCTGATCAGCCAAAAACAACTTTTATTTGTCCGTGGGGGACATTTGCTTACTGCAAACTACCCTTTGGATTGAAGAACGCTGGAGCAAATTTTCAAAGGGCAATGTCTTATGCGTTTCATGATGTTAAGCACATTGTGCAACCATATCTCGATGATTTACCTGCTCATTCATCGTGCAGGGCTGACCATCTCATACATTTACGTGCTACCTTTATGAGATGTCGACATTATCGAATTCGGCTAAATCCACACAAATTTGTTTTCTGTGTTGAGTTAGGTCGTTTACTGGGATTTGTTGTCTCGAAAGCAGGTATTCGCGTTGATCCATCAAAGGTCGAGGCTATTGTTAAATTACCTCCTCCTTCAACTTTACGCCAACTCCAAAATTTGCAGGGGAAAGAAAACTTTTTACGTCGATTTATTCCTAACTACGCTGAGCTTACAAAAGCTTTTACCCGGTTGCTGAAACAGAACATTCCATTCTTTTGGGATGAGATTGTTGATCGATCTTTTGATGCACTTAAACACGCGTTAACCCATGCACCGTTATTGCATCCTCCCAACTACAACCAGGATTACATTTTGTACCTCGCTGCTTCTCATTCCACCATTGGGATGGTGTTAGTTCAGGAAGATGAATCTCATATTGAACATGTGATTTACTATCTTAGTCGAAATATGCATCCGAATGAGATTAATTATACGCATGTGGAGAAATTGGCCTTGGTAGCTGTTCAAGTTGTCCAACGATTTAGACATTACATATTGTTACGCAAAACTACGGTAATTTCTGATTGCAACCCTATGATGTACATTTTGACCAAAAATTTTCTATGGGGGCAAGTATTCCAAATGGATAGTCATCCTGCAGGAATTCGACTTGGAATTTGAAAAATCCAAGGCGAAAAAATCCTTGGTTTTTGTGGAACTAATGTGTGATTTCCCCTCTACTGATACTGAAACTGTGGCAGAGCAACCCATTGCAGATGAATCTCTATTTCTTATCAGTACTTTTGATCCATGGTATGGAGATATTATCATTTATCTCCAAACCCAATCTTTTCGGCCTGAAATTTTGCGATCTCAGCGACGGGAAATACGTTTCCAATCCCAACAGTACAATATTATTGGTGATACGCTTTATCGTCGGGGAGTGGATTCTATTTTCCGACGCTATCTTATTCATGAAGAAGCTGAAAAGGTTCTAAATGACTGCCATTTTGGAGCATGTGGTGGTCATATGTCTGGGTATGCCACTGCCCAAAAGATTTTGCGCGCTAGTTAATTTTGGCCGTCGTTATTCAAAGATTGTATTTATGCAGTCCGGAAATGCCACAATTGTCAATTGTTCGATCGTAAGATGCGCGCGCCACCCACTCCTCTTCATCCCATAATTGGTGTTGGTCCTTTCGCAAAATGGGGTATCGATTTTATTACATGTAACCCTCACTCGGCCGGGGGGCATGCCTATATTATCTTAGCAGTAGATTATTTTACTAAGTGGGCCGAGGCGATGCCTATATTTTCGGCTGACGGCAAGACTGATGCAACTTTCGTGTTTAATCACATAATTGCGAGGTTTGGTGTTCCTCAAGCGATTATTACTAATCATGGAAGCAATTTTCGGAATGTCATGATGACTGAATTAACAGAACAGCTTGGCCTGCGTCATGATAGTTCCACTTCGTATTATCCACAAGCCAATGGTCTGGTCGAAGCTATAAATAAAATTTTAGTTACCATGATCAAACGAATTATCGGTATTCACAAAACGAATTGGTATTCCATGTTATTTTCAGCACTTTGGGCATATCGAACTTCAGTCAAAACATCAACTGGTTTCACTCCCTTTCAACTCGTTTACAGTCTGGAAGCTATGTTGCCGATTGAATGCGAAATTCCATCTTTGAAATTAGCCATAGAATTACTCCAAGCTACGTCTGAAGAGGAGAAACATTTTTTATACTTGGCTCAATTGGATGAAAATCGGAGAAACGCTGCAATAGCAAACGAGGCTCACGTCAAAGAGTTAAAGCTTAGTATGATAGAAGTGTTATCCCTCGAAATTTTTCAGAAGGAGACCTAGTTTTAGTTTATGACCAAGCCAACGATAAGCTAGGAGCTGGAAAATTCGTGCCCATGTGGCATGGTCCTTTCATTGTTAAGCGAAAGCTAGCAAAAGGGGCCTATGAGCTGATAGATTTTGATGGGATCCCTTTAGATAAACCCACAAATGGGATATATCTGAAGTGATATTATGCTTAAACATGGAGATATTTTTAGGTTAGATTTATTTACTGCTGGTGTGTCTTAGATTAGAAAGGTGTGCCTAGTTTAGAAGTGTGTTTTATCACTATTCCTGCTTATCTAAGTTTTACTCTTGATATTGCAGATGTCGACGTCTCTTCAAACCTACATTGGTTTTGCTAATGGTGCTTGTCGTAATACACGAAACATTTCTTCCGCAGCTTGGGTTATCTATTCACCCTTTGACGAGTTAGTTTCCATGCATGGGGTAAGCCTTAGTCAAACAACAAATAACATTGCCGAGTATAGTGCAGTGATTGAGTTATTGTCTGAGTCCATATCATTTTGGATTCGGAGTTTGATTGTGAGGTTGGATTTTGAACTTTTTGTATTACAGCTTAACATAGTTTATGCCATTAGAAATCCAGTGTTGTTGTGGTTATTTTTGAGAGTTCGTCTCTTGGAACGTGAATTTGACTACATTGAATATCA
Source organism: Pinus albicaulis (assembly GCA_034641835.2). Taxonomy (NCBI): domain Eukaryota; kingdom Viridiplantae; phylum Streptophyta; class Pinopsida; order Pinales; family Pinaceae; genus Pinus; species Pinus albicaulis. The sequence goes on from CM076574.1 coordinate 220,360,999, forward strand.
ACATATTCCAAGACATTTAAATACATTAGCAGAAGCAGTTGCTTCTAGTATGATAAATCGACATTTGCAGTAATAAAAATAGTAAGACAAATAAAATCCATAACATATATACAGATATCCGGTAAAATAGTGATATATCATAGATGAAAGTGTTTTCAAAAATATACATCGTCTTCGATCATAGGTTGGAAACACCTTATGATCGGCAAAATGATAACACAAAAAGTCAAAAATATGAGTCTACAACACAATCATCCCATCACTGATGGTGATCACGATAAGAAACCACTGCCCGAGCCACCCTGCACAGAAACCTCCTAAAAGGTCCTGGAACACCAATCACGTATCTCTGCAATCTGAGTGGAATATCATCTATGTTTGTCTGCGGAATCTCTAGAGTCAAACGCTCTAGATGATGCTCTAAATCAGTTAGGATTTCCGCTGATTAGCCTGCAGGGGCTGGTGCGGCTGCAACTGGTTGTCTTCTTTCATAGGGTTGGAGATGGGCTGGTCGCCATGGGCCCACATCTGTATTCAACAAACTTTTTTATTATTATTTAACAAGACGATCAAAAATAAAAAAAAATAGAAATTAGAATTCGTTGAAAATGATTTTACCTGACTCATCCCACTGTTCCCCTGCTGGGAGAGTCATCTCCCGGTCGCCGCGGAAATCTATCCTAGCATACGGAAAGTCCTTAATAACGAAAAGTTGGCGATCCAACCAACAGAAATATAATGAAGGAAATCGAACAATCTCAGCGCCCTCAATACCGTGACGGGCCATCAGTGCGGACCAACGAACCATCCTAGGTTCTCTAGGTCGACCGGCATCAACAGGGATATTTTGTGGAGCTAGCATAGGAATCCTCTCTAGAGAAAAGGAGACGACGATGATGGATCCATATCCAAAGTTATTCAGTTTCCCATTTTTTGCTCTAGTTAGCTGGCCTTTTACATTAGCCAACACAGCGTCACACCAGTTGAAAATAGTGTCGCGAAAACAGTCCACAGCAATGTGCATCTGAGAACCGGTAGCTACATACAATGCTGCACTCCCGCACAGCCTAGTAATAGTAAATGCAATAAATTTTAGCTCAGGACGGATGATAGTTTTTATATCGATCCGTTTGTCTCTGGGGTCTGTTTCATTATTACAGAATTCTTGTTGAAGACTAGCGACAGTCTGGCCACCTGGCCTAGTCCCAAACAAGGAGAGTTGTTCGCCCCTTTTGGACAAACCAGTCAGGAAATAAATGTCCTCTAGCTCGATTTCGAGCCAGTGGCCACCGATAATGAAACACTGGTCCTGCACATTCCACCTGTTTACCAGCCATGTCAGGAGCTCTACCTGTGCTCTCATGCCTTGGATGGCCCAAAATTTATATATACTGCATGCTCTTAATGCTTGCATTGTGGGAAAATGGAGCATTGCAGTGTCATCCATGTCCTCGTGTTCACGTTCTCTCCAAATCAACATCTTGTTAATCCTACAATGCATAAAAAGATATAATAGTACAATCTAATTTGAAAATTTTTGGGCGGCAAAAGAGAAATTTGAGTTTAAATTTAAAACGCACGGGGACCACACCTAAAATTTGTAAACAGTGCATAGGAATGCACGCTTTCTTCAAAGAAAGTGTGGACCCATGACTTTTTTCCTTATAGGAAAAAGTCGGGGTCCGCAAGTGCCATGTGTGTCACCTGCGGACCCCCGCGGGCGATTTTTGAACCATATTTTTCCTTTAAAAATGAAATTTAAAGCCTAAAAACGAATTGTAAATGGATGAAATGCAAGATTAAGAGGTCGTGGATTACCTAGGACTGATGGTTCTCGATTCCAACGGACAGATTTTCCAGAATCTTCACAGGAACTTTTTTACAAAAAAACTTCTACTTTTCACTCCGAACTTGAACGGTAAAAATGAAGTTGAAAAAGCCCTTTTTATAAGTTTTTTCGAATAGATGAATCTTTAATTTATTTATTTTTCACTTTAAAAAGGGTATTTTTGAAGCATTTTTACTCATTTTAAACAGGTATGTGTAATGTTTCAAGTTTTTGTGCAGAAATTGGATTTTTCAGGAGAATTGATCATTTTTAAATAAAGAGCATACTTTTATCACTTTTTCGGACTCTTTCAAAAATTCACGAAAAAGCGAAACATTGGAGTCCTCTTTTAAGCCCTTTTAAAACTCTCTAAAATATGAAAAGATCGCCAAGTACTTGATCGTTCGAACTCGTTAAAGTAAATGAATGATCGTCCCTTCAGTATAAGTTTACCCCTTTTACGGACTGAAATGGACTATTTACGAAAAAGGTATACGTTGACTAATTACGGTCAATAGAGTTCTCTCCCACATTATTTTATCCTTTTTCGGGCCTGAGAGACTAAATTTACGAAAAAGTACACCCATAGAGTTTTCTTAAGTTTTTTCTTCTGACTCCCTAAAAATGAAAAACACCGAGTTTCTCCTATACTGGACTCATTAAAATTTAACAGTAAAGGACCTATTTAATTTTCCACAGGAACGAACCACTCCTTCTTAGGGTTTGAATCTTAAACTAAGTTGGACTCATCCGAAGGATGAGCTTATAAACAAGCAAATGTTATCCTCCTCAAGCTTGTAAAAAATAAAGAGGTACTTGCCAGAAATGGTGGGGGGAAAGAGAGGAAAATTGGTGTATTTGTTGTATTTTGATTCTTCGAAAATTCAGTCGACCACTCTTGAACACGACACTTTAATTCACCTAGGTTGGGAAATCCTTTGCCTAATAGTTAATTGAAACTCATTTGAAAGTCTTCATCCGGTTTCTGAGTATTAGATTTGGGTCAATTGTTACCAAACCATCTGCAGTGTCGTTATGTGTTCAAGAGGACAGTTTAAATAAACCATTCATCTGCAAAATATCTGTCATCCATTTTGACCATCCCTGACTCAGTCCTTGCCAATATATTTTTAAAACTTGATCTATGATTTCGTGTTATGGGCTTGCCTAAAAAAGATCACTTTCTATCGACGACAACTCATTATCTGGGAAGTTGATCTAGAAATCGTCAGTACCTTGAGATCTGCATGCCTTAATGGTAGGTTTCTTGCCTTCGACGACAGGTTGCATCATTGACCTTCGATCGAATGATTCCGTGACATGTTCGACTTCAACTCACTCATTCACATTTCATGGATTGTACTGGGTACTTTGAGAGCCATTGACATTACTGGTGATTAATCTCACACTTGTTAACAGTTTACATCATTGACTGGTAATCAAGTGGTTTCTACCATGTTCGACTTCGACACATTCATTCGCATGGATAGAATCATACTTGTTCGAGATGCAGAAATCAAGACCCTGGATCTAGTTTCTACCATCCAGGCTGCGAGGAATTTTGTTATCATTTATACAGTAGACTATTTGTAAATAGATGGCTGCGTCCATACTATGTCTGCATATGTCTATACTATGATGTACTCAAAATAATTCCTATATCAGAGCAGTTGAATCAGTTTTAGTTAGTTTAATCTGAGTATGGGAATGCCTACCTTAGTGATGATACATATACATATATATTTTTTTCATTGAATGTTTTTACAGGTGTTGACTGGGGTGTCCACAGGATGATCCTTGAAATGATAAAGTACTGCACTCTTCATATATTACAGACTCCAGCATCATCTATTCCAGACTTTGCACTTTAGGGGGCAATCTGTTACATTGAAAATTGTCATCCTGGCATTCTGCCATGTGTATGAGCTCATTATTACTCATACTTCTCCCTTTTGCAATTCTAACATATCAGTTCCTCATTTCAAGCCTTCAAAATCAGAAAAAGTTCCTAAAAGTCTCCTAAACTTTGGTATCGCACTTTCTGGCTATCTTGCCCGCGGTCCCACACCCAATGTTCAGCTTTCCTGCATTCCTGAATGCACTTTATCTTTGTTATAGGTGGGGACCCCTGTAAGATTAAAAAGGCGCAAGTAAAATCCCAAAAAGCTCAATTAAAGTAAATTCTGGAAGCTTCTAGAATGGATTTTGCGGTGGGAGAACCGCTCTTGTAAGGTGCATGAATCCCTTACCTTATGGAGCTAACCCCTTGATGTGAGGAGCTTATCCCTTTGAAGGAGGATTCTATCCCTTCATACTTGGAACAGAAAACCTCCTCTTGTCCACTATAAAAAGAGGCATTGGGTAGCCTCAAAGGGAGTTCAAGCTTTTAGAATATTTGAAGTTAAGTGTTGTTGAGATTTAGACTCAGTTAACTAAGACTTTTTGAGGAGAGATTACATACCTCTACTTTTCTTGGTTGGAGGAGTGAAAAACTTGTCAAAGTAAAGGAGACTCCTGCTTCGGACCCCGGAAAGTCCTGTGCAACATCAAGGCTCAGGTTGTAAGGATTTTCTACTTTTGAAATTAATACAAATATACTCATTTTTCTCAATAAGCTTTCAATCAATGGTTTATTTCATGGACTCCTTGATCACTATGATAAGCATGGTTTACAATAATTTTTATACAGGTGCTATGTAATATTTTGCTTGTTTTTGACTGCAGGTTTACGAGGAAAACTCCTTCAAGTGCACGAGGGACAACAACGACTTCAAACAAGCACTGGACAAATGGTAAGTCTTTTACACCTCTATAAAGCTTTTTGTAAACCTTACATGCTTAGAGAAAGATTAGTATGTTTGGCTTTTTGTTGCTAGATACTTTTAGTACTAGGGAGATCGGTCTTGTCCACAAGATGGATTAATCCACACAACAACAACCATGACTCCAACCTCAACACTTTGCTTCCTCGAACATACACCAAAGTGGCGCACCATTCTCCAGAACCTGTTTGTCACTCTACGATTCCCATATTTTAGGTAACCTTATGGCCAGTTGGAAACTTCTCAATAGAGGGCTTTATGAGCTCATGCTACTTGAGGGCTTTCAGGCACCCTCCAAACCATAAACCATAATAGCTCGTAGGTAATTTTGCTCACCAGTTGGTTGATAAAAAATAATTTTTTTCCATCATGCTCAAAGTAGCAATCAAGAATCTTAATGATCATGATGATGCCTCCATAAATGCATGGTATCTCTCTACCATGTCACACAATTTGAATCCATATGGGCCTTAGGTGTACTCATCACCAACACCTGACTTAAAACACTTTGTTTCCTATTATCGTGAAGATGCACCACCCCTCATACTGATGTGAGCTTTGTTGTGCTAATAACGAGGAAGATTCCCCCTTCTTTCATGCCTATATATGCCTCAGATAGGGATGCCCCCTGTCACCCCTCCTTTTATTATTAACCAATGAAGGTTTAAGAATATTGATTTTAGCAGCAAAACAAAGAGGAAATTTGGAAAAATTGAGGTAGCTAAAAATCTATTAATAACACATCTCTTGTTCGTAGATGATATTATTTTTTTCAGTAATGGGTGTGTTGGGTATCAGAAATGTCCTTAAAAATACATCCACTTTCATCATCATGTCCATTATATCACCTCCATTTCACCTCCATTTCACTACCATGTCAATACATTCATCTCACTTTCATTATCATTTGGGTTACCCTTGTGTTTTCCAAACATTATTAATTTGTAGTGTTTTTAAGTGAATTTGTGATCAAAATTTAGGAAATAATATGTATATGCTTATACCTTAGAATGGAAAGAGTTTTGTGGCATGTGTAGGTTCATTAGAAGCTTTTAAGGCCCTCTTATGTGGCTCCCAAAGATGAAATTCGAAATTATATTCATGATATGAAGGAGATTTGAAGGAGGGATATGTGGCTTATTGTTAGAAAATTTGTTAATAATATTATGGATCAACGGAGAGGAAGAAGGATCATCATTAAAGAGGATGTTTCTTAGGAATTTGTATAAATAGGAGATCTCTCTCCTTTATTTGAAACATTGAAAAATATGAACAATGTAACTCTTATTCATTTAAGTTGTCATCTTATTATTTTGTACTTTTGGAGAACTTGAATAAATATTTGAGGTTCCAAACATGGATGGACATGTGAAGTAGGAGATATCATGGAGAATATTCGAATGTAAGCTACAGTATATTTTATTTTGTAATTTTTTTTTATATTTGTTTTTATTTAATTAAAGTATTTCATTTCATTTCTATGTTGATTTCATTTCATTCAAATTTTCATAGTTTACATTTTCCATTCATGCAAGTGTGTTCGACTAGGCGATTGTAGATTTAATTTTCATGTAAGAGTGTTTTTGAATTCATGAAGAATGTTAGATTAGATTTTATTTATGAAGTTATTTGCATTTATAGTTGATTTTTGAATCTTTTGCTCGCTAAGTCATCTCAAGAAACTGGCTCTCTCATTTTCCAATTGGATCAGATTTGGGCATGCCATTATACAACAATCATAGGTTTCTGATTTATGCATGTGTGTTAGATTAATTTTCAAATCTGAAAGCATAGATTATACTTCCAATTATGCATTGTTGAAGTAATATTTCATGTTTTTATGGATCCTATAATTTCCATGACATTATCTCCCAATTGAGATCCATAACTTGCATTTGATTACATAGCAACTGTGAAGTTTAGACTAGTTTTGAATTTTTCAAGTGTATATTAGAATTCAATTATTCAATTATATTAAATTTTAATTCTTGAATGTAGAATATATTTTTAAGTTAATATAAGAATGGTGTGATTAGGTTAGTTTTTGTTTTTCTTAAACTGATCCCTAGCATATATTGTGCATGTATGTCTCAAAAGTCCTATGGATCCCGGATTGATAATTCATGTTAGTAATCTAATAAAAATTATTTTACTCAACATTTTGGCATTATTTCCAGGGAGTTGTACATAGGGAAGAGAGTTCAATCTAGAATTCCATTAAAAAAAAAAAAAAATCATTTTACATAACATACATAGGAATTAATTTTTAATGTAGAATGCTATTTTATTTTCATTTTATTTTTCAAATTTTCATTTTACCTAACAATTTCATTTTTTTTTTTTTGCAATTTCATTTTCAAGTAATTTATTTCATTTTTTATAAATTATTTTTTTCCTAGTTTTTAGCATTTGACTAACTAAAATTAGTTTTTAAGGTTTGAAAAAATAAAATTAAAAGAAAAACAAGAAAAATTTCTTTCAAAATCAAATAAAATACAATAAAAATCAAAGTTATTAATTTGGTTTTTTTTTTAATAAAAATTGAAACCAAGAAAAATCATTTAAAATTAAAAAAAATGAATATATATATATATATATATATATATATATATATATATATATATATATTAAACAATTTAAAAAACCATATAACAAATAAAAAAAATTAAAACAAAACATAAAATATATAATAATTTTTTTTTTCAAAACAAATAAAAAAACAACAAACGTAATTTACCATGGCCTTTCAACATAAACCAAAGGAGGCCACACATATGCGTGAGGCCTACCTTTGGCTTGGCCTTGCGCATATGTGCAGGCCTTCGAATCATTAAAACATGGCCCAGCCACGCAGGCCACGACTCAGCCACGCAGGCCATGGCTCAGCAAAAAATGAAAAGAAAAAAATTGACAATAATGGATTCAATTACATGCAAACTAGCACAATTTGAGGGAAACATCAAGAATTGAAGCACCAATATTCTCTGTGGTTTTTTTATCAATTCGCACAAGGATATCTTCCCTTTATTTTGTTGTTTTAGATCTAGCATAAATTGATTTTATTGTCAGATCATCACTGCCAAAAAACACACCAATTTAGACACACGTTTTTGAAACGCATTTTCTGATTGACTGAGGGTGAATCTGAAAAAAATAAAACATGGGTTTTTCTTAGAACAGGGTGAATCAAGTGAATTTGAAACGGTTCCCTCAATTTCATAACTGTTTGAGAGAAATTTGTGGTTCTTTGGAGCATCATTTTGCAGTCTTTGTGAGGAAAAACGATTTTTAATGGAAGGTGGAAGAATTCAAATTAAAATCAAATTCTATTGTGGAATTCTTAAGAATGGACCACATGGCACGTTATTTTTCCAAATCAAAGATTCCAAATAGATTTAATAGTCTGTCTTATTCACCCTCTATGCAGTACACTCTCATTCTGATTGATCGACGTCATAATTTGCCAAAGGGAGGGGTTTTACCTCTTGGTATTATGTTTGGTCTAAAATATTTACAAGAACATTTGGAGAAAAATGACATATCATTTCAAGTTCTCAAAAAAACTAGCAAGGAATCCATGACATTCTCTATTTTTTTTTCATTCATCACACTCATTTCTCCAAAGATGATTGGTTTGGTTATCATGTTTTTTTTAAGAGTCAAAATTTTACGTGAAGATTTGGAGGTTCTTCAAAATTTTTAACTTTGGTGATCTCCTTATTTTACAACTATTAATAAAAAATTAATAAAAATAAATAAAAAATAAAATAAGAAAAAGAAAGAAAAAAATCGTGTTCACTAAATAAGACAAATAAGGATTTACTTGTTCTTCTTGAAAATGTGTTACTAAATTTAAAGATCAGATTGATTATTTTCATAGCTGTGTGTACTTAAATTTTTGTTCAGGATTTGAGCTACAAAAAATGTGCGCATTCTACAGTTGAACATCAATCATGCAGCTAAGAAACCCCACTGTTTCACTCAAATTTCAAATCAGCCTAAATTTCTCATACGATATAGGATTTCAATGATTCAAGAATCGTTGGAAAGATATCAATGATATATACACAATGAGAAAACTATAATAATATTTTGAAACAGTAAAAAATGAAGAAATTTCTAAAAAGACGTAACAAGTAACTTGAGGCACTAGTTTCGACATAGGTATAAATTCTTTTGGTTTTCCTTCGTGAACTTGTTTTATTGTACCAATTCTCACTTTTTTGTGTAAATGTCATAACCAGAGATATTTATCACCTCTCTCTTTTGATAGTATTACATTCCATTGCAGAATAAGTACTTCTTTTTTTCGCAGGTTCTAGGAGGAAGGACAAATGACCATAAGCGAATAGTATCTCTCTTAGAGACCACATTTTTTTTTTCACAAGAGGATGATCAGAACAAAAAAAAATATGAACCATCAATGCATGAGCACATGCTAATGTAGATCAAATCCAACACTTGCAATCCTCTCATATGCCCTCGTCTTCATTACATCGATTCTTCTTCAATCAATAAAACATTCACCTCATTTCCCTTCATATTTTCCATTCACATTCATTATTCATTCACGTTCACTGTCCATTCACATTTAATCACTTCCATCCACCCATAATTCATGAATAAAATAAACCAACCCACTTACATGTTGATTACCTTTTTCATTTTCATATTCATTTTCCTTTCCCAAATAAATCTTGCTTGAAAGAAAATTGTATATCTATAGTCCTTTTGAGTTTTAAAAGTCTTTTCAAAAAATACCCTGAGGATTGCATGCCTTAATGGCAAGTTTTCTTCCCAACAAACAATGGGAATACATTAATTTCCCTTGTTTTACATATATTCTAGGTGACTCAATGTCCGAAAAGTTATTCGTACCTAGAAAGGTGTGCTTAGGCATCTTGACTCTCATTGCCATCAATGGTGAGAGGTCTCGTGTTGATTAATGGCATAAATTAATGACCACTAATTAAACAATTTATTACTATGTTCGACATTAGAAAATTCATTCACATAGATTATAATTGTACCAATGTATGATAACGACATGAAGACTATCAGATCCATCATTATTCAACATTTGTAGTAGATGTACCAGATTTAGCAAATTCTGTAGCAACAATTAAGACTCACTTTCACAACTTCATCCACGATTTGCACAACCAATTGAATAAGCATCAGATCCTATTTTGCAGCAACTACATATGCACAACTTATCCATTTCATAGGTAAGTAGAGGTATGTTCTTTTCTAACTTTTTATCATGCAATTCCTTAAAATTCTAAAGTTATAATTTTTGGAAAAAAACTCCACAATATTCCTTTTCTCACTTCATTAAATTGAAAAAGCCATCAGTTGGGGGGAAGGGATATCACTCCATATATTTACATATTATGCCACATCACATTCATATAACCAACATATAACTACTATTGCATTAAGATTCAAAAAATATCATATGTTTTGAAAATCATCAAATTGATGAGCTTATGGCTAATTGAAAAGATAAATTCTCAAAGTTTTAAAGATATTTGGATGCAACAAAGTATTGTTACACAAGAACCAATACTCATTAATTTTGGTTGTCACAGAAGAACCAACGATAAAAAATAAAAAATCAATTTTGGTTGTCACACAAGAACCAATCATAAAGTTGCATGTTGCAATCCAATATATTTCAAAGAAAAATTTGCAAAAATAATGAAGTTATCAAATGCTATGATATTCAAAAGTTAAAGGATAAATAATACAAGCCAAAGCTCATTCAAAATCAAGAGAATTCAAATATCAGATGAATCAATGTAATAGGTTGCATGAGGATATGCAACAAGTTCAGTTGGGGGGTATGTTGGGTCTCATAAATGTCATTAAAAAAACATCCACTTTGACCATCATGTCCATTATATCACCTCCATTTCACCTCCATTTCACTACCATGTCACTACATTCATCTCAATTTCATCATCATTTGGGTTACCCTTGTGTTTTCCAAACATTATTAATTTCTAGTGTTTATAAGTTAATTTTCTATCAAAAATTATGAAATAATATGCATATGCTTATACCTTAAAAATGGAAAGAGTTTTGAGACATGTGTAGGTTCATTGGAATCTTTTAGGGCCCTCTTATGTGGCTCCCAAAGATCAAATTCGAAATTATCTTCATAATATGAAGGAGATTTGAAGGAGAGATATGTGGCTTATGGTTAGAAAATTGGTTGAGAATATTATGGATCAAAGCAGAGGAAGAAGGATCCTCATTAATGAGGAGGTTGCTTAGGAATTTGTATAAATAGTAGATCACTCTCCTTTATTTGTAACATTGAAAACTATGAACAATGGAACCCTTGTTCATGTAACTTGTCATATTATTATTTTATACTTTTGGAGAACTTGCATAAAGCTTTGAGTTTCCAAACATGGATGAAGATGTGAAGTAGGAGATATCATGGAGCATATTATAATGTAAGGTAGAGTAGATTTTATTTTGTAATTTTTTTTTGATATTATTTTTTATTTCATTCAAGTATTTCATTTAATTTTTACGTTGTTTTCATTTCATTAAAAGTTTGATAGTTTTTATTTTCCATTCATGCAAGTTTGTTTGATCGATCGATTGTAGATTTACTTTTCATGTAATAGTGTTTTTTAATTCATGAAAAATGATAGATTAGAGTTGATTTATGCATTTATTTACATTTATAGTTGATTGTTTAATCTTGTGCTCGCTAAGTCGTCTCAAGAAAGTGGCTCTGTCATTTTCCAATTGGATCAGATTTGGGCATTCGGTTATACAACAACCACATGCTTCTGATTTATGCATGTGTGTTAGATTAGTTTTCAATTCTGCAAGCATAGATTATACTTTCAATTACTCATAGTTGAAGTTATATTTCATGCTTTTATGGATCCTATCATTTCCGTGACATTAGCTCCAAATTGAGTTCCATAACTTGCATTTGATTACACAACAATTGTGAAGTTTAGACTAGTTTTGAATTTTGCAAGCGTTAATTAGAATTAAAATATGCAAGTACATTAAATTTCAATTATTCAATGTAGAATATATTTTCAAGTTAATATAAGAATGGTGTGATTAGGTTAGTTTTTAGTTTTCAGAAATGGATCCCTAGCACATATTGTGCACATATGTCTCACAAGTCCTACGGATCCCGGATTGATAATTTATATTAGTAATCTAATATAAATTATTTTACTCAATAGGGTGTAGAAGGGAAATAAACAGTTGAAATAGATATTCAACTTGTTCCTAAAATATATTGGTATGTGTATAGATGAAAAAATTCTACTTTGCTACATGAATGCTTATCATAGGAAGAAATCTACAGGGCACATAATTTCCTTCCTTTTGAAGAAAAAATTATGAAGGATAGTCATAAATACTTGGGGTTCCACCTAAAACCTAACTCCTATAAAAATAATGACTGGAAGTGGCTCGTGACAAATATTGAAAAACATATTAAAAATTGGAGTTTCAAATGGCTATTGAGGGTTGGGAGGCTAGTAATGATCAAATTAGTCCTAGTGGAAATTATTTTTTATTGGATTTCCTTCATGTGGATTCCAAAAGGGGTCGTAAATTCTATTAGGAATTTGTGTGAACATTTCCTATGGGTTGGAGAAAAGGAAGAATGATATCTCCGCTAGGTGGAATGGAAAAAAATAACTTTACCAAAAGCTTGGGGAGGGTGGGGAATTAAATATCTTCATGTTTCGCTAGTTCTCTTGCAGCTAAATATAGGTGGCACAACCTTTGTGGAAAACATATGGACATCAGTGGTAAAAATAAAATACATCTACCCACTCTCCATTGTGGAGGGGGAAATAAGGATGGACGCGAGAGTTCTAAATTCTTCAGTAATCGAGAAATCTATCATGGAATCCTTCAGGGTAATTGTAGCAGGTCTAGCTTGGCATATACGAAATGGAGAAAAAGTTAGAATTAGTACTGACCCATGGGTGGGGTGTATCACATAACATGACCTCCCAATGGAGCTTATTATATCTCTTAATGATTGAGGGATCCTTTTCCTAAACTAGGTAGTAGATGAGGAGGGTTCCTCATTATGAAATCAAGGTTAGAAATCGGCTGAGAAACTGCACCTAGATGCAAAATTTGAATCTTCTTGGTAGGATTATGTCAAATAATTACAAAGATCAAAAGTAAGGATTCATGATTGGGAAGATGAACTCATATGGGCCCATGCAGTTAATAATAATTTACTCCCAAAACCTTTTTTACAACCATCAAATTGAAAGAAGAATTTAGGGCCACCAACTCTAGTGGTGGGAGCCAATCTGGAAGTTGGAATGCTCAGCTAAGACAAGGTTTTTCCTCTAGTGTATACTCATGAACAAAGTCCCAACATGGGATAATATTCAAAAAATAAGCAAACATGGGTCATGTTGGCTTGGGTTGTGAAAAAATGAAGAACAAAAAACTAACCATGTCCTTATAAATTTCCATTTTTCCTTGAAATTTTGGGAAGAATCGCTAACTCTTCTATATATTATACTTGAATGGAGAGGTATAAACATAGGGGAAGCCAATAAAATTGGTCAAATTTTGTGAGAGATGAAAAATTAAGAAGTGTCCCATCGTTAATAATATGGGAAATATGGTTGGAAAGAAACAAAGGAACCTTTAGAGACATATCTTTGGCTCCAAATCAAATAGCCTCTAAAATTATAACAATCTTCTCTTTACTCCCAACTTCCCAACTGATACAAGCTCCATGGGTAATAAGAAAATAACAAATCCCCCCACAAATCATGTGGTCTTATTTCGATGGAGCATTTGATGCTCAGGGATGGTGTGGGGGCAGTATGATAATTGATCTCAATAGTCAAAGGAACTTAAAATCCAAAACAAACATAGGATCTGAAACAAACAATTATGTAGAGCTTCTATCTTTGAAATTAATGTTGTGTTGGGCAATGGAACAAGGCATAAGTTCCTTGCAAGTTTTGGGGGATTATTTGAATGTCATAAATTGGTTTAATGCATTGCAAATATGTCAAAATCACAGTTTTCTTCCAATCACTGAGGAAATTTTATTCATCAATCAACATCTTGATTGTATTTATGTTTGCCACACATATAGGGAATAGAACATTAAGGAAAACCCCTTATATAAAGAGGGTGTTCAACAAGTTCTATGTAGTTTACATGTCCGAGAGCTCATAGGGAATATGATCCAGGAGTATGATCATCAGAATTTCATCACTTGAGAGGTCGCCTCATGGTTTTTTTTTTATACTACAAATTTATTGATGTGATCTATTTTTTTCCCAGCAGTCTGTAACTTCCTTTTTCACAAACTTCATGTGAGAGACGTATATTTATTTATATCTCCGGTTTTTATTTTCTCAGTGAAATATATGGTTATGAATATATAATATGGGTTGTTTTCTCGTATGAGAGGTCTGACTTATGTATTTTTTGATTTTATGGAGCTCACATAGAATTTTATGTTTTTTTCCTTAAGTTTATTCAGAAACAGTAATGCTTTCGCATATACGAATGCAAATTTTTATTATCTTAGTAAAATTTCAATTTTTCTTTGGAATATATATATATATATATATATATATATATATATATATATATATATATATATATATAAAAATTTGTACATCTATTACGTTATATTTACAATATTGGTCCTCTTTCCACTTTACGAAAACTGACATATACTGTTGGGCATGTTAACCCCAAGATAAATAACAAAAATGCATAGGCATGCAAGCCCAAAAAATGACTCTATTTCACTAGCCTAATATCAAGGTACATAAGCCCGTAATTACAACTAGTAGTATTAAGGAATACTCTCTTCATCCCATATTTTATGCATTGTCCTAAGTGCAACATATATAAATGTATATATAACAAATAAATTAAAAATATGAGGGTAGTATTCCCTCATTATCTATTCTTGCTCCCATGTGACCTCATTGGGACTGGGCAAGATCCTTTATACATTTACCATGCCAATGACTCTATTCTAGAGCACCTTGACCATCCTATCTAAAATATATATGAGTTGTAGCTAGAAATCTCCCTGCCGCTCCACCTAAATCATATGCCAATCAGTGACGTGATCAATAGAAATAATATATTTTTTAATAAAATACACATGAAATACATCATGAACATGCATAGATGAAAGAAAGGAAAATATATATACAATATGACCAATCCTCTCTGGATCCCGAATTTTCCATAATAGCTTATTGATAATTTGGCACAATTGGCCAAATTTAATAAGCTCTTATGTGGTCTAAATTTAAAGAAAATATTATCTCCAAATTTAATTCTCTATGGAATCTATGCTTATCTTCATAAATTTTATGCTTGCCTTAGGTAGATTTAAGATTTAGACTAATTTTTACAACCTACTCTTCCATTTCTCTGAGAAATTTCGGTTCAACCATGACTTTACCAACGTGATTGCACCAACTCACAACTGTATGACACCTCTTTCCATATAATGATTCAAACCTAATAATTTATAGCAAAGCTTGATGTTTGTTATTATACACAAACTCTATCAAGTGTAGGTAGTCCTCCCATTTGCATCATTTATCCATGGCATACATTAGAAAAATATTTTCAATCACTTGGTTAACATGCTTAGTCTTTTCATTAGACTTTTATTGGTAGACAATACTAAAATTAAAATTAGTACCTGACCCTTTAAATAATCCTCTTAGCACTCCACCAGATCTCTGAGGCTTAGAAGAGACCATAAAAGGTAACTACAGACCAATTCCTTGGCAATTAGATAGCACTACTAGGTAGGCGCAGGCTCTTTCCAAGGGGTCATAGCCAAGAGGGGAAGATCAATTAGGTTTTAGGCTAGGTATAGTAGCACAGTTGTTTTGATTGGTTGATTTGGGTGCTGGATGAGTGAATTAGGTCAAAGAGGTAACTAGGTCAGGGAAATTAAGATCATAATTTCATACATCTAATGGTCCAAGGTAGGTAAGGTATCTAACACTTTAGGGTTTTAGGGTGATATGGATCATATTGGTGAGGTGCTAAAAATAGCATGATAGTTCATGAATTCCTTTTAAACTAAAGAACTGAAACAAATTATGGTGATTCTCCAAAAACAGAGCACAAGAGATGAATTATGCTTATCAAAATTGAAAATAAAACATATCATAGAACTAGAATGAACATGGAAAGTACAAAACATTTATACATATGTAACGGAAGAAGAAACTATGCCAAAGTACAGTACCACATGAATCCCAAAAGAATAGTTGCAACTCATCCAATATATTCTTGCAAAAATATGATTACACTAGTGTCTATGATCAATAAAAAAACATCCAACCACTCAAAATGAGTGAGGATCTGAAATATATAGACATGAAAAAACCTCTCCCAACCTCAGGGGTCGAATCCATGAGTTGTGGAGCTGATCCACAAAAGTCTGAACTGAAAACCTAGCGTGTAGGGTGGTCAAACTGACTCATCCATAACTGTAGTGAAAATGATTCATAAATCCTAAAAAACACTTTTACCTAATGTATTTACCCCTGGGTAACTCAATATTAACTTAATTACATTTACATCCATCATTTACATCAATAAAATCATGATTTTCCATGGTCAAACTAAAAAAACTAGGAAAAAATCAGAAAAATCAGACAATTTTTCAGGAGCGTAGTGCCAACATCAAGCCAAAGTTGGAGGGGGGTTCTGATGTCCAAATCGATGTCAAGATAGGTCATTTGAAATAATGTCTTGTATATCTTCTAAAAATGTACTTGTTTTCCAAAAATGATGAGTTTTAGCCCTCCAAAAGTTTAATCACCCAAAATTGGTCAGGAGCGTAGTGCCTCCCTGAAAATGAGGCCAGAAATGTCATTTCTAAGGTGTTTCCGGTCATTTCTCCTTGCCAAATTGTCCAATTTTTCTTTTAAAAGTATCAAAATTGGATTTTTGTTACCTTTTGAATTCAATTGTGGTATTATTTTTCCATCTGGAGGCCTCTAGAAGAAGCACAATGCCAAGGTCAAGACCGCAACGCTACAATGTAGGCAACTTTTTGAGGCCTTCCCGAACTCTAAATTGAGCTCATGATAGCTCGTTGGAAATATAGTTTTGTTTGATACACAATGGACATATAAAGAACTGAAAATTATCAATTATAGCAGCTCCAAAATAAATTCTCCCAAGATTGGTCAAAAAGTGCAAAATGGGGGTGAAAAAACATAACATGATCTTGCAAGCTAGTTCTGGAGACTTTCCGGAACTTCAAATTGATCTCATGATCACTCATTGGAAGGATTGATATGTCTAGATATCATTTTACATATCAATAAAGTAATTTGGAAATTCCATCAGGTAGAAGTGTTTATTTTCCCAATACTACTGTAGAAATGTAGGCAAAATAGGGGATTTAGGATTGTCTTGTACAGGGAGGGGAATGAAGCGGTAAGGGGTGCTATAAATTCTTGCGGAAATTTTTGGGGACAGAGATCGATGTTATATAGTGTAGTGAGGTGTAATTTCTATAAATTATCAATGGGAAGGGGTCCAAAAGGGAAAAACATAGCCCTAACCTAGGAAGGTGTCAAAAGTGTAGCAATAGGCTAGGGTTTGTAGGAAAGTGAGGGAAATGAGAGAAATGGACATGGTAAAAGGATAAGGGAGGTATATGGAGTTTACTTAAGGGTTTTAGGGAGCTTAGGGGAGTGATAGAGGATCAAAATTCTTAGGGAAATGGGATTTTGAAATTTATTATAGGTATACGGAAGCTACATAGGAAATTTGTAGCCTAGGAGCTAGGGTTTTGGGGAATGTGTATCAGGAATCAATATTTAGTGATATATGGATAGGGATAAGGTTTAATGAGATGTGATAAGGGTAAATTTCGGTTTAGGGGAGAAACTTTAGAATGTGGGAGTGAAACTAGGGTTTCTAGCTTGAAAACTCAAAACTTGAAACAAGGAGAATGGACACCATGAAAGTTTCAATGATGAAATGTATGGAGGGATTTGATGAGGTTAAATTACTCATTGAAAACTAAAGAAACCTTGAATTTATGATTAGAAATAGTTTCAAGAGTTTTTGGGTGTTTTGAGCGAATTTGGGGAAGAGTGCAGTGCCTTTACCAAGAGCACAACGCCTTTGCTAGGAGCACAGTGCCACCCTAAAACTCTATTTTTATCCTTAAAAATTTGATTTTCTAGATAATGGAGTGAGAGATCGATGGTTTAGATAGAAAATAAGTGCCTCTTCGATCTTTTGATTGGATTTATACTTGATGGATTGGATGAATTAGCTCTTGGGACCCGCTTTTCCTTCTCAAGTTCACTTTAAGCATTTCAACATTTACCTTTCAATTTGAATCATTTGAGGGATTTGAGAACAATAGAATTTGAGAAACTGTGATCTTCTTGTCATATGTAACTCTGATTTGGAAGCTATTTTTAACCATGAAATTATTTTGTATTTTTGAAAACATAAAATTACATAATGGAATAAAACTTAAATTACATGTAAACTTTACATAGCAAAGTGAGTTTATTTGTCACCCTCTTACTTGCTGGTCTATTATGCATGCATATGGTATTTTTATGGATCTTGAAAACCCTAAGACCTAATAGAAACCCTAACTGAAGGAAATTCCTGGTGAAATGACTGAAAAGGTGATAAAATCTAATGAATGATGGACACTCATCATTGTGATGAAATGAGTCAACAAGTGATGAATTTTTTTGAAAAGAGTGAAATTTAATATAAATTTTTAACAAGTGACCAAATTTTTTCATGATGACCTAATGGAATGACAAAATTTTCAGAATGAAACCCTAAGATGATGTGAAAAGAGATATTTTGATCACTGGTGGTAGGACGCAAAAACTGACAATAACATTGGCTCCAGCTAGGGATGGTAGTTCCTTGCAGGTGCCAAGAACACCGTAGACAAAGTGACTCTCCATTGGGCATGGATTAAAAAGCTAAAATCAAAGTGAATATTGAAAATTTGACTTAATAAACTCAATCAAGGATTGACCGATTTTTTTTTTAAATTGACAGAAAAAAATAAATAAATAAATAAATAAAATAAAAATCACTAAACTTATTGATGGAAGCATATCACCGAGACTTGAGGGATTCAAATCCTGATGAAAACCATCTGCCTGTTGAATACATATTTACAATCATGTGAACTGATCTTTCCAATGTAACCAATCCAACAGATGGCTACTTACTTGAATTATGCTCTCACTTTCCTCGAGCAGGTAGAAAAAACAAAAAATAGGCCACTCCAAGTGTCCACTAAACATGTGCTTATGGTCCATGAAAACAAGAAAAACATCTTCCATGCTAACTATATAAAATCAGTAACATGATCTTCAAAAACATGAAATGTTATCTTGTCATGAGATCCAGTAAAAACACAAGCACACTCCTCATTCTGATCTCAAAATACACTTGGTTGTTGATCCATAGAAAGGCATACAGAAGTATGACCTTATGCTACTTGAGTGTTGGCTATAAATTCTTGAAGCACGTGCAATTTTGATTCTATCTCTTGCACACTATCTATCTTAGGCTCATACTCTTCAAATTCATAGTCTAAATCATCCTTGAATAGAAAAAATTATTCAAGATTGTCAAACATGAAAGCCCTATCCTCTTCATGAAAGAAAATGGTATCTTATAGCTGATCTCCTTGCAGGAAAACTTCATCACAAATTGTCTTACTCAGCACAACTTCTTGTATAGTTTCATCGGTCTCGTTACTGTCATTATTTAAACTCATATTTTCATTTTCAATAATGGAAGAAGTTTCACTATTACATTCTTGACTATGTGAACACATCAAACCTGCATTAGCTTGGGATGTAACATGAATTTTCAGGAGGTGATCTATCTCATCTTCAAACAAAGGAGAAAATTGAGTTTTATAGCAGTAATTATTAGCTTGATGATTTTTATTTTCAAGATCGGGAATAGGCATTTCTCTTTCTTGGTCCCAATATTTTTCATCCAAGGAGGAAGCTACTAATTTTTTTTGGGAGGAAAAATCATATAGGGCTTCTATGAGCTCACCATATAGACACTCTTCATCCCCATACAAATTTTCAAGAAACTCAATGGAATTATCAAAGATATCACAACAACTATCAATCATTGACAAGGAAGAATTAGAGCTTTGATAATGTTGAAATAAAAATGAATGAAATTCCTTTAGAGAATATAAACTAGAAAATGGTAGAAGCTCATACCATGATCTCGTTTTTTCCTCCAAGGTAGCCATAAACATCTTCATCAGAAAATATTCAAGAAACTCTATCTTGAGTCTGTGAATATGAAAATGAAATTTGACCAAATGAAAACTAGCATCTTCACCGTCTTGAACCTTAAACTTTAACAGTCCCGATGGAAAACCTATACAAGGAGTACAGTTCAAAAAAATAAGAGTATGAGCTCGATTCATAGGAGCATACCTTCAAGCAATTGAATCCATTTTGAAAATAGTGAGGTCACCAAGAATATATTCAAATTACTGGTTTTTGAAAAGTGGAGTCTCCATGAAAATTATGAACCTTAGATTCTTTGACATTGGAGTTTCCAGGTGAATGATTTAGACTTCATATGCATCTGACCACTTTCCACCATCAGCAACCAGATCTAAACTTTGATTATTTCCGTCCTAGGGAAGATCTGTCACTTTCTTCCCTAGTATCATCGCCAAGATGTTAGCACTCCATCGGATCTCCTAGGCTGAGAAGAGGCTATCAAACGTAACTATAGTCCAAGCTCTCGCCAAGAAGCTAGCCCTACTAGGTAATAGGGATCTCTCCAAGGTATCACAGCCAAAAGGGTTGGATCAATAAGGTTTTAGGCTAGGTATAGTAGCACAAGGGTTTTGATTCGTTGATTTGGGTACTAGATGAGTGAATTAGCTTAAAGAGGTAACTAGGTCAGGGAAAATAAGATCAGAATTGAAGACATCTAATGGGGTGGTGTAGGTAAGTACTCTAACACTTTAGGGTTTTATGGTGAGATGGATCAGACTAGTGAGGTGCTAAAAAGAGCATGACAGCGCATGAATTTGTTTTAAACTGAAGAACTGAAACAAATTATGGTGATTATCTCAAAACAGAGCATAAGAGATGTATTTTGCTTATCAAAATTGAGAATCAAACATATCATAGAACTTGAATGAACATGGAAATTAAACAACATTCATACATATGCAACAAAATAAGAAACTATGCCAAAGTATAGTACCACATTAATCCCAAAAGAATAGTTGCAACTTATCCAATATATTCTTGCAAAAATATAAATACACTAGTGTGCCTGATCAATAAAATAGCATCCAAACCCTCAAAAGGAGTGAATAGGTGAAATATATAGACATGAAATAACTTCTGCCAACCTCTGTGGTCAAATCCCTGAGTTGTGGAGCTGATCCATAAAAGTCTGAATTGAAAACGTAGAGTGTAGGGTGGTCAAATTGACTCATCCCTAACATTAGTGAAACTAATTCATAAATCATCAAAAATACTTCTACCTAATGTATTTACCCCTATTTAACTCAAAATTAACTTAATTACATTTACATCCATCATTTGCATCAGTAAAATCATGATTTTCCATGGTCAAACTCAGAAAACTAGGAAAAAATCAGAAAAATCTGACAATTGTTAGGAGCGCAGAGCTACCTTCAAGCCAACGTTTGAGGGGGTTTCCAATGTCCAAATTGAGCCCAGAATATCTCATTGGAAATCCTATCCTATATTTTTTCCAAAAATGTACTTGGTTTACAACAATGATGTGTTTGAGCCCTCCAAAATTTGAATCTTCCAAGACTGGTCAGGAGCACAGCGCCTGCCTGAAAAATGAGAGCAGAAATGTCATGTTTGAGGTGTTTTTCACCATTTCTCCTTGCCAAATTGTCCAATTTTTCTTTTAAAAGTGTCAAAATTGAATTTTTTTTTCCTTCTGAATCAAATGGTGGTCTTCGTTTTGCATTTGGAGGTCTCTAGAAGAAGCACATCGCCAAGGTCAAGAGCACAATGCCATCTTGCGGGCCACTTTTGCTAGCTTTCCCGAACTTCAAATTGAGCTCATCATAGATCGATGGAAAAATATTTCTGTCTTCTATACAATTGACCTATCAAGAAAAAAAATTGATCAAGCATAGCCCCTAAAAATTCAATTCTCCTAAGACTGGTAAAACAGTGCAGAATGGGGGTGAAAAAAAAACAATGTGCTCTTGCAGGCCACTTTTAGAGGCTTTCTCAAACTCCAAATTGATGTCATTATAGCACATGGGAAAGCTCGATCTGTTTAGTTATCATTTGATCTATCAAGAAATTCATTTGGATGTTCCATAAGGGATAAAATTTTATTTTCCTAATACTACTACACAAATGTAGGGAAAACAGGGGATTTAGGATTCTCTTGTAGAGGGAGGGGAATGAAGGGGTTAGGGGTTGCCTAAATACTTGGGGAAATTTTAGGGGATAGGGACGAATGTTATAGAGTGTAGGGAGGTGGAACTTATATAAATGAGCAATGGGAAGGGGTCTAAAAGGGCAAAACACAGCCCTAACCTTGGAAGGTGTCAAAAGTGTAGCAATAGGATAGGGTTTGTAGGAAATTCATGTAAATGAGAGAAATTATTCTGGGAAATAATTAGGGGACATATATGGAGTGTATTTGAGGGTTTTAGCGAACTTATGGGAGTGATAGACGATCAAAATACTTAGGGAAATGGGATTTAGAAATTTATTACAGGTATAGGGAAGCTACGTATGAAATTTGTAGCCTAGGAGCTAGGGTTTTGGGGAATGTTTCTTAGGAATGGAGATTTAGTGATATAGGGTTAGGTATAAGGGTTAATTTGATGTGGGAAGGTTAAATTTTTTCTTAGGGGAATAAATTCAGGATGTCGGAATGAAACTAGGGTTTCTAGCTTGAAAACTCAAAAATTGAAACAAGGAGAATGAACACCATGAAATTTGCAATGATGCTTAATTTTTTACAACTGAATAAACCCTTAATTTATGATTAGAAAGACTTGCAAGAGGTTTTGGGTATTTTTATCGAACTTGGGCAAGAGCGCAATGCCTTTACTAGGAGCGCAACGCCACCCAAAAACTCTATTTTCCTCCTTAAAATTTTATTTTCAAGCTGAGGGAGTGAGAGATCGATGGATTAGAGAGAAATGAGTGCCTATTTGATATTTTGATGGGATTTATACTTGATGGATTGGATGAATTATCTCTTGGGACACACTTTTCCTTCTCATCTTCACTTTAATCATTTTAACCATTACCTTTCACTTTGAATTTAATTTTTTGAATTTGATCGTTTGATGGATTTGAGAACACTAGGATTTTTGAAACTTTGATATTCTTGGCATATGGAACTCTGAGTTGGCATCTATTTGGAACCATGAACTTATTACATATTTTAGAAAACATAAAATTACATAATGGAATAAAAATTAAATTACATGTCAACTTTACGTAGTAAATTGAGTTTATTTGTCACCCTCTTACTTTCTAGTTTGTTATGCATGCAAATGATAGTTTGATGGACCTTGAGAACCATAAGACATAATGGAAACCCTAACTGAATTAAAGTCATGGTGAAATGATTGAAAATATGATAAAAACTCATGAATGATGGACACCCAACATAGTGATGAAATGAGTCAGCAAGTGATGGATTTTTTTGAAAAGAGTGAAATTTGATCTAAATTTGCATCAAGTGACCAAATATTAGCATGATGGCCTAATGGAATGAAACCCTAAGATGATGTGAAAAGAGATATTTTGATCACTAGTGACGGGATGCAAAAACTGACACTAACAAATCCCATCTAAAAGTTACATGTCAACTTCAAATCTCTATCCAAAATAATCACGTTAAGAACACCATGAAACCTTACAATTTCCCTCATAAAATATCATTTATGTTAGATTCATTATTCATTTATTTCATTGGTATAAAATGAGAAAATTTGATAATATTACCTACCATTACCATAATCACATCATGTCCCTTAGCTTTCCTCAACAATTTAGTATTAAAATCCATCGACACCACATGCCACTTCCACTGAGGAATGAGGATGAGTTGTAAAACATGTTTTGGTTTCTTGTGCTTAGCCTTAACTCTCTGTCTTTCCAAACACATGGATATGTAATTTTATATATCTTTCTTTAATCCATCCCAAAAAATTGCTTCATGGCCGCTATAGTACTATTATGATATATTGAATGTCATGAAAAAGGAACCCTATGCATTTTGTTTGGAATCAATGCTTTCACTTGTTACACATTTTACACATATATATGATCTCTATAAATAATAACTTCATCTTCTGAAAGCTCATAATATTTTTTTTTTGTTCCTCTTGTTATAAAATAATCTTTATGGAAAAACGTTGTTGATCTAAATTTATAGCTTCTTTAACTATGAATATATTATCACCTTACATATACTTATTGTTAGATCATACATCAAATTCAATCTTCGGATAATATCAGTTTCCACATTTTTCTCCTTTCCTTCAATGTACTTAATCTTGAAATCATATTCTATTGACAATTCTAGCTTCTTTATCTATTGAGCATTAAAATTCACCTACCAGAAAAAATTTCACAAACCATAGTGATCTATCTGCAATTCAAATCTCCATCCCATAAGATAATATCTCTACATCTTACAGGAACAAATCATAGCTTCGAATTCCAAATCAGGTGCAACGTAATTTTTCTTATGGTGCTTCAACTTCATGGACTCATAACATATCACATGTCAATCAATGGAGGAAGATCCATGAATTCAAGAGTTTCAGTCAATGTTTCAGAACCACAAGCTAGGTCCATCTTCAAGACTTGAGAAAATATGAAGAGCAGGTAAAGAAATAAATAAATAGTTGATGGCTCCTGACATGATGTGAGTTTTTATAACCCTAATAGTCAAAGAATGTTCATGTGTAAAATGCTTTATTGGAGAGACTGGGTGTTACCTTGAAGAAATGATCAAAGAACATGGTGTTGAAAAAAACCATGAGAGGATTAAGAACTTGGATATTGTTGAACATTACATGAAAACAAAGCATCACGTAAGCTTGGAAAATACCAAAATCCTTTCTAAGGAGAACCATTGTTACAGAGGTTGGTTAAGTGAAGCCCTTGATGTCAAAAAACACCTTAATAATATTGATAGGGATAGCAGTCCTGAGATCAATAAAAACTTGTGGCTCGTATGAAGAAAACTGAGTTAAATTATCATGTTTCATTATTTTACGTTATTATCTATTATCCCTTATTCTTCCTCCTCTCTAGTCTTTCATTCCTCTGATTACTTTCTGCAACTACACCCAATATTTTTTTCCCCAACACTTTGACATCCTTATTTCCTTTATCCTCTCCTTCTCTTTTATTTTCCTTTTTTTTTCGCCTTATTGTTTTATTATTCTTTCCCTTAGCTTAAGTATTTACCTCCTCTTAATTTTTTCTCACGTCTTGAAGATGGACATGGCTTGTGGTTCTTAAAAATCAACTGAAACTCTTCAATCAAAGGATCTTCCTCCATTGATCAATAATTCCTACCATACAAACCTAAATAATGTACATCACATTTTCATTTTCATAAGCACTCCTCCTAAACCTTCTCAACATGCATAAGAACATACAGTAAAATATTCATCCAGATGTGGAATCTTCAATGAAAATTTTTTTATTAACAAAGTGTTCAAACGCTGAAAGGATTCCTCACACGTAGAATTTCATTCAAATTTAATGCATTTCCTCTACATGGAAGTGATGGCATGGACAATCCTATAAAATCCTTCAATGAATCTTCTGTAATAACTATCTAAACCCATAATAGGCCTTACTTATGTTGGAAATACTGAGAGGGGGGTGAATCAATATTTCTTTTCAATTGTTATTTTTACCAATTAGATCACTTATATTTAGAACACAAAATGAACAATAAGAACAAATTCTTTTATTAATTTCTTCTTTACAATAAATCAAGTACAATATATGTAGGGCTCCAACCCTAGATGAAGACACCAATCTTCAATGTCCCAGGCTGCAACCTGTATTTTCCAAGCACCGACTTGGACTTCCAAGGCTCCAACCTTGTCAATTCTGAGGCACCAACCTCAAGGGCTCCAACTTGGTCCCTTGAGGACTCCTATCCTCTATGGATCCAACCCTATCTTCCAAGGCACCAAACTTATCTCTATGAGGCTCCAACCTCCTACTTCAATTTGTCAAGACATACTTCATGGCTCCCAATGTATTCTCTAATGAGCCCTGTCAATATTCACTTAGTCTTCATTATAGTCTCCACATTACGTCATCAATGATAACCTTTTATTCTTAGAAGGTGTCACCACTGCTCTTCATCATACCCAAACAATTTCTCCAAGTTACCTCATGATGACATCATGGTATTCAAGACTTCCATCAATGCTTGATTATGTCATAAGGTATCTTCAATCAATTGCACAAGTTCTGCATAAGGTTTTCCGAACAGCTTCAAGTACAAGGATTACTCCAAACCCTTCTTCAAGGCTTCAAATCTGCTCGAATATCTCTTTGAATAGACTTTAATATGTTCCTTAAATTCTCTTCTAAGGATGCTCCATGCCCTTCTTCAATAGCCTCTTCAAAATCTGCAACCAAGTGTCTCCAAGTCTTCTCTACACTTCAGCTCCAAGGATGTCTTCCAAATGAGTCCAAAAATCTCTCCAATCTGTTCTAGGATTGTCTTCAAAATTTTTGTATAATAAGTATTCTCTAAAAATGAATTCGATACTGTTCTTAAAAAGTGCCTTCACTGTATTATTTCACAATATGTATACTTCAAAACATGACCTAAATTATGTTTCCAAACAATCCTTGTGCTTGTCTTCAAAGAGGTGTTTAGATCTGCTTTAATTATGTTGAAGACTGCTCCAACAATTGTCTTCAATCTGGCTTTGGTAAGCTCAATAACTGGCCCAAATCTCACAAGATATTTGCTCAAATATAGCACAAGTCTGAAAGCTCTTAGTCACAATTCTAAACCCTTTTTCTATACCACATATCCAAGTTTTTGAGTTTGACACAGTCTGAGAAGGTGAATAGCTCTAAGGTACAGTCCAAGCTCTACAAGCCTGAAATCACAACAATATGCAATGATTAATATAGGTACCACAGTTCGGAATTGGCACAGGAAATGCAATCTACAATACCACAGTAATCCATAATAAACAGAGATATCACACAGTGACTATCCTGTAGCTCGAGAGACAATCCTATAGCTTTTGTAGTATAGGTTCGTTCCTCAACAGGTGATCTGCGCTACTGTAAGTATTATCCACAAGATTTTTTAAAATCCTGACCTCATGTCCTGTATCTTTGAAATCTTCACAGAATTGATAGTGAAAAAATGAAGGATTAAACTTATATTTATAGTGATTTTTTCCTTTAAAGAGAGGACGTGATTGTTGGAGATGAGAGCTGACATATCTATGTTAACTTAGGTCAGCTAAATAAAAAAATATTTTTCTAAACTTAAAAATCCATTATCTCATCAACCGTCGGGAGTTTCAGGGCATGTAAGGGCTCATTGGAAAGAGGATAAAATCCTCTTTAAGATGGTCTAGGTCCCATTGAGAAAATATGCCCCTAACGTGGAAAAAATTATTTTTCTTTGTGACTATCCTTAAATTAGTTAGTGCAAAAAATGATTAGGATAGTATGGTTTCTTTGTTTGGCTTCTCCATTGTTTGTCTTCTCCATTATTTTTCTACTTCATCATCATAGGAACATGTAGGACATACACATCATCATGATAGTGTCCAGCAATGAGTGTTTCACATAATTTTGCAGTGATATGTTATAGTGTAGCATCATTAGGAGAACTTCAAAATAGTATTCCAACCATCAAACTATATCTTCCACGTTATCATCTAGTATTTAAACCTTCATCAAGTGTCATCATCAATTGTGGTCATTCATTTAGTGTATGATATCATCAAGTGTATGACTCCATATGTCATCAAGGGTTACGGTCTAGATCATCAAGGCACATGCAACATTATAGCTAGTTCAAGGACTTCATAGGACTTCTTCAATAGTGGTTTGACATATTCATGGGTTGACCTCTTCATTGATGGCATTCTTGTCAAACAAGAGTCATGACATCATCATCTGGTACTAGACATTTATTGTCTTCAACCTTATCATTACATTCTAGGGTATCTCAGGAATATTTACCATCTCGTCCAATGCCATATTGACATCAATGACAACCTTGATTAACAATCTCCCCCTTTGTCATTGATGGCAATATTCTTGCCCTTCCAACATCCTCTCCCCCTTTGACATCAATGGAAAATGGGATGCCCAAGTACTCCCCCTGTCAAGCTACTTGTTTTATTCATCAATAGTATCTCTTCATAGGTAAGTTACTCCCCCTGTCATGGTGCTCTTCCTTCTGGAAATGTGCTCGATGATAGATGTGTCTACATTTCTTCATGTGATGAACCAACTCCCCCTGTCTACATAAATTCCTCTACCTCAAGAAATATTACTTGCTTAGTGATCAAATGGAAGAGATCCTCAAAAATAGTCCACTGGATGAGTAAGTGATCATATTCCTCAATGGAGTTTCTCTCCAGAGATGATTTATCAAAGGATGATTGTCCATGTGTGTCTCATCAAGGATTTTATAGGTCCCTTTCACAGATAGCTTATGCAAGAATGATTAAGAATCATAAGCTCCCCCTAACAGTATGCATGGTCTCCTTTTTGGGAAAGTCTCATCATCAAACACTTGGAATATCAAGGATTTCTTCATCAAATCAACAATGTGTGTTGTTGGCTAGAGTGTTCAAGAGACTTTTGGATCCTATTTGCTTCATTCTTCATACTTGTGTAACATGCTTCTCTGGCTTAGTTGACATAATTTTAGCTTGTTGAGGGACCCAATTCAAGTTACAATCACAAGCCATATGTCCAATGTTATGGCAATTGAAGCACTCCATCTTGTTCATGAATGAGAGATCATTACTTCTTCTTGCAAAATTGCTTCTATGAGATTGACGGGGACCATTATATATGTCTTTGTGATATGCCCTACAATCTTTTTCCATGTGCCCAAAGTTTGTACAAGAATAGCAATAACCAAGAAATATACTTTGGTACCTGGGAGATGAAGAGTTCCTTGAAGTACTTCTGAAGTATTTTTTCCTTGGAATTCTTTAATGATATTCATTTCCTTTTGTATTCTTGACATCATTTGTAAATCTCCTTGGAGTAGGGTTTCTTCTAATGTCATTTTGACTCTTGCCTTTGCTGGAACTGGGAGTATCATTTCTTCCTGGCTTCCACACATCCTTGTTGTTTGAAGCATTGTCATTATTGCTTGAGGGTTCCCCTGCATAGCCAAGACCTGATTTATCAAGGGGGGATCTTTGATGATTTTAGATGTCATCTAGCATTTGAGAACTCTTCAAGTTCTTATTCAGCAAGTCAACTTCCTTTTTAAGAGAGACAATTTCTCCTTTCAATTTTTCACAATCTTCATCTTCCATGACTAGTTGCTTCTTCATTTCTTCCATCATCCTTGTTGCTTCGTGTGCTTCGTTTTTAATGGAGATGATATTTTATTTCATTATGAAGACTTCTTCATTCTTATTTTCTAGATTTCTCTCCATTTCTTCTTTTATTCTTGTAGCTTCACATGTTCCAGCCTTGAGAAGGTTGATGTCTCATTTTAGTTTGAAGATTTCTTTGTGCTTTTCTTCTAGTTGGCATATCATGGTATTTCTCTCATTTTCTGCTTCATCAACTTGTCCTTCTATGAATGCCAAAGTTTCCATCACCTTCTCGGCTCCTTGTGCTTGTTCCCTTACTTCTTCTAGTTGATATATAAGAGAGGAGACCTCTTCCTTGTATTGACCAATCTCTGCTTAAAGATTGTTCAAGCTCTTAAGTCTTTGTTCAAGGTGGCTTGACAAAGATTCTTCCCTTTTCTTTGCCTTATCCAATTGATTTTTTATAGATATGACTTCTTCATTATGCTTTCTTTTGTTTTGATGAAATTCCTCCTTAATTTTGGCGAGCTCTTCATCCCTTTCTTGTACTTGAAGCTTGACAAAGTCAACTTCCTTCCCTATCTTGTTTTGGTTACTATCTTGTGCTTTCTTCTTAAGTTCCTCATTTTCCTTTTTCAAATTGTTAATCTCTTCCATGGAAGCCATAATTTTATTCAGGATTTATTCTTCAAAGTCTTCTTTGTTCTCTTCATCTTCTAGGTCTTCTTTAGCCTTGTTGTCATCTCTCTTATCCCCAACTTTTTTTATGGAATTTGGACTTCTTTCTTGTTTTTCATCATCTTCTTGACTAGAGATCGTTGTCAACGCTCCTTTTGAGTGAATATCATGAATTTTGTCCCATATGCCTTTTGTTGATGAACATTTTTGCAAATTTTCCTTCATAGAATCAGGTAGCCCATTCAAGATTGTTTTCATTGCTCTTTTATTATACTCATTGGATTCTCCTTCCATCATGCTATCAGTAATCACCAATTTCCAGACTTCAATGCCTTGAGTCTTCAATAAATTCCTCATTCGTGCCTCCCATATATCAAAGTTTCCATTGAACAATGGAGCCTTCACAAATTGATTGAGTTCAATTTCGATGGTTAAGGAAGAGACATCTTTAGGAGGATTGGAGACTTTATTTCTTGGCTTTTCCATTTCTGCTCTAAGGATCAACCTTCAAGTTGTTAGGATTTGAATGAAGGTGTTGGCTTTGAAACCAATTTTTGAAAATACTGAGAGGGGTGTGAATTAGTATTTCTTTTCAATTGTTATTTTTACCACATAGATCACTTATATTTAGAACAAAAAATGAACAATAAGAATAAATGCTTTTACTAATTTCTTCTTTACAATAAATCAAGTACAATATATGTAGGGCTCCAACCCTAGATGAAGACACCAATCTTCAATCTCCCAGGCTCCAACCTGTATTTTCCAAGCACTGACTTGGACTTTTAAGGCTCCAACCTTGTCAATTATGAGGAACCAACCTCAAGGGCCCCAACCTGCTCTCTTGAGGACTCCTATCCTCTAGGGCTCCAACCCTATCTTCCAAGGCACCAAACTTGTCTCTATGAGGCTCCAACCTCCTTCTTCAATTTGTCAAGATATATTTGGTTATACTTCATGGCTCGCAATGTCTTCTTCAACAAGCCCTATCAATCTTCACTTAGTCTTCATTGTAGTCTCCACATTACGTCATCAATGAAAACATTTTCTTCTTAGAAGGTGTCACCATGCTCTTCATCGTACCCAAATAATTTCTCCAAGTTACCTCATGATGACATCATGGTCTTCAAGACTTCCATCAATGCTTGATGATGTCTTAAGGTGTCTTCAATCAATTGCACAAGTTCTGCACAAGGTTTTTCAAACAGCTTCAAGTACAAGGATTACTCCAAAATCTTCTTCAAGGCTTCAAATCTGCTCAAATATCTCTTTGAATAGACTTTAAGATGTTCCTTAAATTCTCTTCTAAGGATGCTCCATGCCCTTCTTCAATAGCCTCTTCAAAATCTGCAACCAAGTGTCTCCAAGTCTTCTCTACACTTCAGCTCCAAGGATGTCTTCAAGATGTCTTCCAAATGAGTCCAAAAATCTCTCCAAATTGTTCTAGGATTGTCTTCAAAAGTTCTGTACAATAAGTCTTCTCTAAAAATGAATTCGATACTATTCTTCCAAAGTGCCTTCACTGTATTATTTCACAATATGTATACTTCAAAACATGACCCAAATTATGTTTCCAAACAATCCTTGTGCTTGTCTTCAAAGAGGTGTTCGGGTTTTCTTTAATTATGTTGAAGACTACTCCAACAATTGTCTTCAATATGGCTTTGGTAAGCTCAATAACTGGCCCAAATCTCAAAATATATTTGCTCAAATATAGCACAAGTATGAAAGTTCTCAATCACAATTATAAACCATTTTTCTATACCACAGATCCAAGATTCTAAGTTTGACATAGTCTCGGAAGGTGAATAGCTCTGAGGTATAGTCCAAGCTCTACAAGCCTAAAATCACAGCAATCTAGAATGATTAATAGAGGTACCACAATTTTGAATTGGCATAGGAAATGCAATCTGCAATACCACAACAACCCTTAATAAACAGAGATATCACACAGTGACAGTCCTATAGCTCGAGAGACAGTCCTGTAGCTCCTGTAGTATAGGTTTTTTCCTCAACATATGATCTGATCTATTGTAAGTATTATCCACAATATTTTTTAAAATCCTCGGCCTCTTGTCCTGTATCTTTGAAATTTTCACCGAATTGATAGTGAAAAAATGATGGATTCGACTTATATTTATAGTGATTTCGTCCTTTAAAGAGAGGACGCGACTGTTGGAGATGAGAGCTGACATATGTATGTTAACTTAGGTTGGCTAAATAAAAATATATATTTTTCTAAACTTAAAAATCCATTATCTCATCAACCGATGGGAGTTCCAGGGCCTTTAAAGGCTCATTGGAAAGAGGAAAAAATCCTCTTTAAGATGGTCTAGGTCCCATTGAGAAAAAATGCCTCTAACATGGAAAAAATTGTTTTTCTTTGTGACTGTCCTTAAATTATTTAGTACAGAAAATGACTAGGACGGTATGTCTTCTCCATTGTTTGTCTTCTCCATTATTTTTCTACTTCATCATCATAGGAACATGTAGGACATCCACGTCATCATGATAGTGTCCAGCAATGAGTGTTTCACATAATTGTGCAGTGATATGTTATAGTGCAACATCATTAGGAGAACTTCAAAATAGTCTTCCAACCATCAAATGATATCTTCCACGTTATCATCTAGTATTTCAACCTTCATCAAGTGTCATCATCAATTTTGGTCATTCATTTAGTGTATGACATCATCAAGTGTATGACTCCATATGTCATCAAGGGTTAAGGTCTAGATCATCAAGGCACATGCAACATTATAGCTAGTTCAAGGAATTCATAGGACTTATTCATTAGTGGTTTTACATCTTCATGGGTTCACCTCTTCATTGATGGCATTCTTGTCAAACAAGATTCATGACGTCATCATTTGGTACCAAACATTTATTGTCTGCAACCTTATCATCACATTCTGGGGTATCTCAAGAATATTTTCCATCTCGGCCAATGCCATATTGACATCAATGACAACCTTGATTAACAACTTATGTAACATTCTTTAGTGTTGTTCATTCCATGGTGGCCTTGATATTTTCTAGGTCTACATTTATCCCATGTTATGAAATAATATGTCCCACATAATTAATGTAATTCTGATAGAAAGAAAACTTATTGATCTTAGCATATGAATGGTGTTCTCGTTGTCTCTTTTTGATAGATAATACACAAATATACTATCCAAAAGTACAATAATTAACTTATCCAAATATTCTTGGAATACCCCGTTCATAAAACACATGAAAACACCTGGAGAAATGGTTAATCCAAAAGGCACTACCAACAAATAACAATTCCCATAAGACGTTTGAAACTGTATTATTTATATCTTCTTCCTTAATTCACAATTGGTAATATCTTGACCTCAATTCAATATTATAATATAAATTATCTTCTCAAATTTGATCAAAAAAATAATTTATCCTTGAAAATGGATATTTATTTTTTGCATTCATTTTATTTAGCCATAAAAAAATCCACACATAAGCACAATGTTACATCCTATTTTCTTAATAAAAAAGACTAGATAAACCTAGGAAAATACAATAAGTTGTATATACCCATTCTTAATTAAGTCCTCCAACTGCATCAGTTGTTCTTCTAGCTCTAGATTAATCATCGTGTAAGGTGTTTTAGAAACCGAAGTAGCTCCAAGCACCAAATCAGTTGAGAAGTCTATCTCCTCCTTTTGAGGTAATACCTAGATTTTAGAAAATACATCATCATATTCTTTCAATACATGATAATCATCCAAATTATCTTGGTGATCCTTGTTAGGTTCCTCTAGATGAACTTCCATGTTTTGTTATTCTTTTCTAAAATTCTTTCTTAACTGCATAGTTGATATCTCTCAGATAGATATTGGTCTAGTAACTATGTGGACCTGCCTCTACTAACATTCATCACCAATACAAGTAAATGATTTATTATAGTGATCCAAGATCACATGATGCTTCTTTAGCCAAAAAATATTTATTAGGAAATCATATGATCCCAAAAAAATTATATTAAGCTCAACCATTTTACTTAGTACATTTAAATCAATTGGACATCCTTTCACTAGTTCTGTACCTCTTCTCTTTAATCCTATAAGTAATTGAACACACCTTGTCTTTCATTGTGTGATATTCTCCAAATCAATATTTTCTACCAATTTTGAGTCAATATAACTATGCTTGGCTCCTAGATCAATCAAAATAGCAATAGGTTGATTATGAAGCTTACCTTTTATTTCAATCATATGCCCATGGTGTTCAACCTACTTGTTATCTAGTGCAACATATATCCTAGGCATTTTTTTGGCCATTCCCTACATTGTATCAATTGCCTTCATATTGTTCATTATCTTCTTGATTTCCCCCTTATAAGGATAGTATTTAAATCTGTGATATCCCAGAAAAACCGAACATTTTATACGTTGGACTGAGGGTTTCTTTTCTGAAAATTCACTACCCCTAGTTCAATAATAACTACAGATGACTATTGTTTCACTTATGACTCATTCATGAATGATGACGGTTTAAACCCCATATTTGGTTGGCCATAAAATGATTATTTTTATTTTTCTATGCTTTTTTTACAATTGATTTACTCTTTTTCTGCTCATATAACTGCCCATCCTTCCTCGTGGCTGCATTTAAGGCTTCGAGGTCATAAAATATAAGCTTATATCCATATAATGAAGGTATACCACCAAAATACATCTGAATTTTAACCTTCTCATCTTTCCTATAATTGAAATACCTTAGGAATTGTGAATTTCTAGACATATTCCTCCATAGTCATATTTCCCAACTTCAATTTGAAAAACTCCTGCATCTTCTTTTCATAATAATGTTTTGATAAGTGTTTCCTTTGGAAATATTCCTTAAATTTTTTTCATGTCAACCTATTCTCATCCAAATGCTCTAATTCCTTTATTTGTTCCCACCATAGGTAAGCATTTCCTTTGAGATGGTATATATCAGTTTGAGCTTCCATATTTGGAGAATAATTAAACAAGTGCAAATACATTTTCATATATAAAAGACAAGCCTCGACTTATTTTCTCTTTTTTTATCTATTGAAATTCATAGGTTTAATGTTTTTCAACTCCCCTTATAGATTTCCCTCATGATACTTCCTATTCCTAGACCTTCTCTCTAGTGACACACTAATGTTGATATCTAACTCTGAGGTAAAATAAACCCTCTTGTGTGGTCTCATTTATGCATATATATTCTACTAGTCATGACTCTTAACCTGCCTTGAACTTCCAACACCTAATTTACCAAATATGTGGTAAGTTTGTTGAGCTTGTCTAGACTCGGATTGTTGGTCAAATTCTTACTAAATACTATTCAATATTTTCAAAATATAGGTGTTGAGTTATCACCGATATTTCAGAACTATGATATTATCAACTTAAAAACTCAGAACCTTCATACTGAGGTTTCTCATTGTCTCATCCATATCTTTGTTTTCTAGTCTACTCATTCTGTGACCATTCGATTAAGTTCTAGCATCTCCTACATTCACATTCATGGCTCTAACATCCTCTTTTGGGATACTAATGTCTAGCATATCCCATGTTTGTTCAATTATCATGGTTTTTTGTTTTCTTAATCCTGACATGTACACTCCTTTCTCCTTAATTTTCAGGGATTTGCTACCACCAAATCAAATTTGTGTCTTGTTAGATGTATTCTGCTTGGAATTTCATTTCCTTTCATTATTTACAGGTCAAATTTATGCCCTTGCAAAGTCCTTCTTATCTCGTTCCTTCTTTATGAGATGTTACATAATTGAGTTTTTTATTAAAATGATAAGATTTAAATTAATATTTTATTATTTTTCCCATTATTTTCTAATTGGGTGGTAAATAATTACTTTAAGAACGTATCAACACACATTAGGTAGTTTTATGACCATCACAAGGGCCAATTATTTCTCAACTCCCACGTGGCATATGCAACCAGACCCCCAAGGGTTCCATCATATCCTTTCAACATTAAAACAAATTAGTTAATATATAGAAATGTAATAAAATATAACTAAGCATGGGATAGTAAACATACCCACATACCTCATGGTATCCAAGAATTCATTTGACATGTATGTAATAATTTGCAAAACATATGTACAATTCAATATATATATATATATATATATATATATATATATATATAATGACATTGAATTTCAAGTTATAAAATTTATATTCGTCAATATAGGAGAATGAATACATATTATATAAATTATATAAACTATATCTAAATATGTCTATAATATACTTATAATAGACTTACATATGTATGTTTAAATTCACTCTTGGTGGCCCATAAATTGAAAACTATATGTGTGTATATATATAGAGAGAGAGATGTATGTATGTTAAAACAATAATTAATTTTCTCCCGAATGAATAAAAGTTAGTTGTAATTCCCATATCTCCAGCCTTATGATGCTAAAATGGACAAATTTTTACTAAAACATTTTTCTCTACTCGCAATAATTTTACCTCCCGAATTCTTCTTGGGCACCTATGCTCTTTTAGAGATAATTTTTAACCACTTTCACCACTTTGAATTTCATCAAATAGTTGGTGAAAACCCTATAATTTCTAATTTCACTATCGCTTCTAACCTAATCAAGCTCAATATTATAAACTGGTCTGTGACACCACCTTGTAATATCCCCATCCTATTGTTGGGAAACAATACTATAAGACAGTTAAAAATACATGATTTATCTAAAAAATAAAAAAACCTAACCTTACCACGATTGTCTCTATGCCTGATAGTGATTATGTCCCCAACCTTTTGCTGGGAAATGTTACCATAGTTGTGCCACTTATATATGAATTATTTACCTATGGAATAAAGAAAAATTAACTTTCCCACGACTATCTCTGCACCTATAAGTTCTTGGTTTACATTAATGTAATTAAATAATTCTCATAATTCTAACTCAACACATATAAATCATAATTACAATGTGCATAGTGGTAATGAAAATTAATTGACAATTTTTATGTATTTTAACAAAAATAATCAACTAGGGATTACAAAAAAAAATATTATATACAAAATTCATAAAATAAAACTATAAAAACATGTAACAATAACTATGGTACATAACTGCAATGGGAAATGAAATATTTCAATAATTGTAAGAATTTAATTCAAGGCCCATAAATCTATGGTTCCAAAAATAATTCGATTTGAGTTAACATATTATTCACACGAACACCTATCTCCAATACAAATAGAAATGAGATATATGATCTCCATGTTGAACCCTGCGACGAACCATGTGGCTCATGAATTTAAACCGTGGGTCACCCCTTGATCTAGGTGGATATTGGTGGCCACCTGACTATTCCACTTGGGGCCCCACCATTGTCTCTTTTATTTTTTCAGTTTCAGCATAACTTACTATTTTTAGCAGTTTTTTGGGTCCTGAACTTCTAGAGTTGTTTTGAGGCCCTAAACGACGTTTTTTGGGCATCGTTTTTCTGGCGATTATCATTCCATTTTATAATAAATATTTGTGGAAACAGTTGTATTCCTCGGATAGATATTTCTAATGATGTATCATATGCGTCAAACAGAGATCGTACGCCAAAGTTACGTCCCCGGGAAGTTGAAACACCAATTTACCCAAACGGGGCCCATAGTTTTGGCACTTCATCTCCTAGGGTTGGGTTTTTGGACATTTAGATTTCTCCATTATTTCTCAATAATAAATGGGCCCTCGAGCCTCATTGTAACACAGTTTAGAGGCCTGTAGCCGCCACATCTCTTCTCAGAGATAAGCTACCAGTGCCCTAGATTGTTTATTTCCATTCTGTCTGTAAGCAAATTTCAGTTCTTTGATATTAATGAAATGAAGTGTTATTTTCATTGCATCTTTGTATTTATGGTTATATGTGTATTCTGTTGCGTTCCTGCATAAATCTGGATCACCTATGAATCAGGGGTATAACTCCACAAGAAACGCTAAACTAGCAACAACAACATATGCATGGCAAAGGTACCAACCAGACAACCATGACTCCTACCATATTGCTTAGCTTCCATGAACCTTTTCGCAAGCGGCACACCGATCTCTAAGACTTGCAAACACTTCTACACTTACCACCTTTCAGGGTGCCTTACAGCCAACCTGAAACTTCTCATCATATGGCTTCAGGAGATCGTACTGCTTAAGGGCTTTCAATAACACTCCAGTACATAAATCATAACAAATCCCAATTTATTCAAGCTCACTTGGCGATCGCTCAGAACCAACATCCATCCATCATCCTTAGATAAAAAATCACAATCGTAATGATCATGATGATAGCTTCAAGGATATATATATATATATACACACACCATAACTGCATGGCATCGCTCTACGATGTGGCACACACTTAAGCCACATGGGCCCCAGGTGTCCTCATCACCAATAACTCTCACAAAACGCCTTGTTTCCAATCACCATGGATTTTTACCACCCCTCATGCTCTTTAATGTGTAGTGGGATATGAAACCAACCTATTTTATATTGTATTATCATAAAAATATGTACATCAATTACCTAATATTTATAATATTGTACCTCTTCCCACTTAAACAAAACCAACATATATGCATGGTCATATTGATGAGCCCTGGTATTGCACCAAGGAAGTTGCATCTCCAAAGGGCTTCTCATCAATAATTATCAACCTAGGGTTCGTAAAAAATTAGAGGTGACAACGCTATATGCACAGCATGTGAGGTTCTACTCATGTTACTCCTATTCATGAAATCAGATCAAGGTGTTCAGAGACCACTCCTCCAAATAACTACAGTGAAAACCTATTATGAAATCACAAATGAACATAATTCTAACCAAAAAGGTTAAAATTCCCTTCATCAGATGTAAATTCTAATTTAAATTTCTTGAGGAAAAATAGGTTAATATATTTGTAGAAATAAGTCATGCTACTCTAATTGCACACTTGATTTAAATCAGTAACCTAATTTTCTTGCATCATTTATCTACTCACACTTTCTTGAAAATAAGGAATACAATCCCTGTCATTCTTATGAAGAAAAATACTAATTCTAATTTTGTTCTGTTATCTCATGGTTGCAATGATGGAAGGATGAGGTTGGAGTGGTCCTAGAGTCTTCCCTAATAATAAAATCATAATGTGGGGGGAGTATTCAAATTAAATATGGTGTTGGGAAAAATAATGATTTTACTTTTCTCTTTACTGATTTCTATACGCAAATTTTATTAGCCCAACTAGCGTATGTACCCGGCTATCTAAACATAAACTAGTGTATGCTCAAATAAATTTATTGTTTAGATAAAAATTCAAAAACATTCTTTATCCCAGACCATCAGTTATGCATCAGATAGTTAAGTAGTAAATATGTGCAGTAATAACATAATAAATCATCACACAAGAGCATCACACATGAACACAAAGATTTAAGGTGGAAACCCAATTCAGAAGAAAACAACCATTGGTGTCGTCTTTGTCTTCAATATTTATTATATAGAAAATTGCTTACAATATTGTACTGATGGAGACTCATATCAGTACATAGGAATCTAGCTGCAGAAGGCTGCAACCTTCTCTCATTCTCCAGCTGCTACTAGAAGGGAGCTACAACCCCCTGATCAGAACACTGGCTTCAACTGGAAGGAAGCTTCTACTTCCTCACTAAAGGGTTCAACCCTCAGACCCAATGCAGACCACGTTTCATATATTTTCACACTGGATCCAACAGCTTCAACACAACTCAACATAAAGATCAACACCAATATACTTAACCCAACCTTCAAATAGAACAGTGATATCACTGTAGCCAGAACACAGTAATAAACCCAGATTTCAAAATCAACATGCAGAATCAATTACAACCCTAATCAGTCATTATCTTAAATGCATACGCTACTTCACTTTACTAAACCTACGTATATATGTGTTTTCCTGCACAAGAACCTATGTATAGATCTGTGAATACTAAATTTCCAGAATTTGGTCAGTCTCATAAACAGATTTGAGGCTTTTCGGTCATATATATTTTCACATTTGCATAACCCTTATTCAGTCATCAACATTAATAATACTTAATCATTCATTGATCATATTTTTACATATTCAACTTGGCAGCACATACAATATTAAAACAAACCATATCTACATGAAGACCTCATTGACAGATAGTAGAAATATAACAACAGTAAAAAATTAACCTCTCTATCAAGATTCAAAAAACCTTGACTTCAATACATGCTTTAGTTGGAACAAACTCGTGTGTATACGCACATTCACCATGACGAACCAGCGTATAGATCTAGAAATATTAATTCTACAGAGGGTTTCAGATCTATAGACTTACCTAAATTTATTAACTTCTCTTCAGCAAACATGTGCTAGGTCACAGATCCAAACATCTCATCAATAGATCATGCAATTACATAGTCATTTTAGGTCTAGAGATCCTCATCCATCATTATATCCATGGGTGAATCATAATTGAAGATCTACAAATAAATATAACCCATTTCATGCAGATATACTTCAGAGAGAAGTATTCAGTTCAAACCCTTACTAAATGCACACCTTACACTATGATCTACTTCTCCTTATATAGGTTTAGCCTTTATCAATACCATGAGCCAGAACCATGTTAGAAAATTATATATTACAGAGCAATGCAACACATAAAATATGCAGAAACAAAAACACAGAAAACAAATAAAATAACAGAGGCACATATATACGTGGTTCACCTAATTTGGGCTACGTCCACCCTAAACAACCAGTCCTTCCTTTATATAATCCAGGAAAATGAAGAGACACAACCTAAAGTAGATCTGCTATAATATCCTTTACTCTCTCTCACAGTCTTGCTATCTATTTCTCTCTTTGAGAAATACACATACAATACAGATACGAAATATGATACCCTCATACAAAATGAGGGGTTTCCTCTTAGGGAAAAAACCCCTAAATTAAACATAACTTCTACTGTCAGATCATCCGCCTAATGAATGACCCAGATTGACTAGAAATTATAGTAATTTTACAAGGAAATTTTACATATCTTTTTAGCTTCGGGGGTGCTGCCCCTGAAACCCCCTGCCAAGGGGGATCCATAAATTCGCAGTTGCCCACCCCGGACCCCCCTGGTAGCATTCAATTACAGGTGGCATTGCCTCGTCATTATGAACATGGGTCCAACGTTGTGATACATATAAATAAAGAAGATAATCAGGCTCCACACCCAACAATCTCCCAGTTGGAGACTTATTGTAGAAACTCCTCTGCTACTTCATTTTCTAGACAATTACTCCACTTTGGACCTGACTTTTTCTCATCTTCATCATCATAATTGAAGACCAATTGAAACTGAGCATAATCTATTTTTCTCCTTGGTTACAACTTTTGCTAGCATATCTGCATTCTGGCTAGTGTGTAACTTTTCCAGGTTCAACTTTCCATATTCCAACACTGACCATATGAAATGGTGCTTGAGTTGTATGTGTTTAATCCTGGAATGAAACGTTAAGTTATTTGCAAGGTGAATGGCACTCTCGTTGTCACTGTATAACATGCCCATCTCATGCTTCTTACCCAATTCATCCATAAACCTTTGTAACCAAATCATTTCTTTAATAGCCTCTATAGCAGCAACATACTCTGCTTCTATTGTTGAAAGTGCAACAACACTTTGGATTTTTGAAACCCAACTGACAGTTGTTCCACCTACAATAAATACATACCCTATAGTGCTCCTCCTATTATCTCTATCACCTGCCTTATCTGCAACAACATATCGCTATAGAGTAATTCTTGAACCACCAAAGCATAATGCTTGATTTGTGGTACCTCTCAAATATCTGAGAATTCATTTCACTACCATCCAATGTTCTTTCCCTTGATTGTTCATGTCCTTTCTTACAACTACCACTGTAAATGAAATATCAGGCCTTGTGCAGACCATTGCATACATTAAGCTTCCAACTACTGATGCATATGGATATTTAGACATATAATCCATTTCTTATTGGGTCATGGGGCACATCTCCTTAAAAATTTTGAAATGGCTAGCCAAAGGTGTACGGACTAGTTTTTCATTCTTCATATTAAATATTTTCGACACCTTTTGTATGTACTTATTCTAAGACAATGTTAATTTTTTATTTTTCCCATCGCTAGTTATTCTCATACCAAGGGTTTTTTTTTAAGCTCCCAAATATGTCATTTCAAATGAATTTTCCAATTTTATTTTGAGCACATTTATTTCCTCCATGTTAGACCCTACAACAAGCATTTCATCTACATACAATAACAATATAATATAGTTGCCATAATTTTTCTTTTTCAGATAAGCACAATGATAAGAGTGACATCTAGTATAACCTTGTTCAGACATAAACCTGTAAAATTTTAGATACCACTACCTTGGAGCCTTTTTTAAGCCACACAAGCTCTTCTTTAACCTGCACACTAATTTTTCATTCCCTTTGACCTCATATCCTTGGGTTTGCTGCATATACATCTCTTCCTCCAAATCTCCATGGAGAAATGATGTGTTTACATCTAACTTTTCAAGATGCAAATCTTCCGCTGCTACAATACTAAAAATAGTAACGCTTGAAGTTATCTTAACAACAGGAGAAAATATTTCATCAAAATAAATACCTTTCTTCTACGCAAACCCCTTCACCACAAGTCTAGATTTGTACCTCTATTTTCCTCAATATTCTTCCTTTAGCATATAAACCCATTTATTATACAATGTTGTTTTACCTGCAGGAAACCTAAATAAGTCCCAAGTCTGGTTATGTATTAAGGAGTCCATCTCTTCTTCCATGACTAACTCCCACTTCTTCCTGGTTTCAACCTGCATTGATTCTTCATCACATTCGGGTTCACCAGAATCAATCAACAATAAATAATATAATGAAGGAGAGTATCGTTTAGGGGGTCTACTTATCCTGGTACATCTTCTGACACTGCTTTTAGGTGTTTGAGGTGCATGTTGTTGTTGTGGTGGTTATTGTTATTGTGGTTGTTGATTATTATTATTTTCAGGCACCTTTAATTTTTATGCGATCTCATAAAGAACTGTGTATTCTTTGTTTTTTTTTTCCTCTTTCTTTTCCTACAACTGATTCTTATACAAGACCTTTTCATTGAATATTACATCTATGATCCTAATGATTTTTGGATTTTCATAATCATATAAGCAATAACCAAAATCATTAAGACCATATCCAATAAAGGTACATTTCTTTGATTTTTCCTCAAGCTTTGTTCTATTTTTCTTTTTAATATGGACAAAGGCCTCACAACTAAAAGGCTTTAAAAAAGAGTAGTTTACCTTTTTGCATATCTGTGCTTCCTCTGGAATACCACCATACAAGGAAATTGAAGGCCCTTTATTTATTAGATAGAAAATAGTAATTACAACTATGCCCAAAATTATAAAGGAAATCCTACATGCAATCTCATGCACCTTGCACGCTCCATGAATTTTCTATTCATCCTTTCTGACACGCAATTTTCTTATGGTGTTCTTGGAACTGTCTTCTCTCTGTGAATTCCATGCTCTGAACAGTACTTATCAAAATATTTACTGCAATATTAACCTCCATTATCTGATCTCAAACACTTCAACTTCTTTCCTATCTCTATATCTACCAAAGGTTTCCATTTATTGAAAGTATCAAATACATCAGATTTATTCTAAATACAATAAATCCAACTTTTTGTAGTTGCACCATCAATAAAATTAACATAATAATGAGAGTCACCGAGAGATGATACCTGAGCAGGTCCCCATACATCTGTATGCACAAGCTCTAATTTTTCACTCTTCTTTTGTTTCCCAACTTGAAGAAATCCGACTCTCTTCTCTTTTTTAGAAATACAATTCTCACAGAAATACAAATCAATATTATTCAAACCCAGCAAAAAAATTCTTCGCTGAATAATATTCATCCCCTTCTCACTCATATGTCTGATTCTATGATGCCATAATTTTTCATCTTCTCCTTTGGAAGTTAAAGCATTAACATAGTTATAAATACCATGTAATATCCCAAATTGGAAAATTCAGCAATATTGACCATAAAAATGTTATTTCCAGAAAAATATGCTATAACGGGGGGGAATAACACTTGGATCCCTTAGAATATGTGTTATGGCCCTCAAATACAAAATGGGATTAGAAACAAATCCCTTTCTCTAAGTTAAACAGATCTCCGGGGACCAATATGGCCTAAAAACGACCAAAACCCCATGACTTATACCATGCAGAATTTATGAATAACATAACTACATGATTTAATGAGGGATTCTACAAAAATATGATATCAAACCATAGAACTAGATTTTTATCAGGCAACATGCTGAGAAAACAGAGATCTAGCCTC
Source organism: Pinus albicaulis (assembly GCA_034641835.2). NCBI lineage: Eukaryota > Viridiplantae > Streptophyta > Pinopsida > Pinales > Pinaceae > Pinus > Pinus albicaulis. The sequence goes on from CM076574.1 coordinate 220,405,347, forward strand.
TTCAATACATTATTGAGATAACCCGGCAAGGGTTTCTTGAAAGCATAACTACAAGGAGAATATCTATACATCCAACTATGAAATAACACAATTATAGTGTCGCTTTACATACATATAGCTGAATGATACAGGAAATAGATGAGAATCCCATTTGGGAGCTTTCCGAAAGAAGGACTGACCCTTTCCTTAGGGAACTAGCTCAAAACCAAGGGGTTTAACCCTGAATACAAAAATGTCGGAGTTGCAGTCTCAAGACTAAGTAGCAGCTGCAACTATAGAACTAGATGGAGATGGATGAATATGATGCAAAAGCTGAAAAAACCTCCTCCAATGGATCTTCCAAGTGAAAGGCTGATCCTGACATTGAAGATCTCACCCTCCAAACAACCTGCAAGCCATTTCTGCAAATGCACACTGAAAATAACGCAGTCAAGGAGAGGGACTGCACTGTAGGAGAAAGAAAATGGATTGGACAAGTGTTAAGATCTGAAATATGCTCCAAGGGCTTCCTCACTGATCCCCCAAAGGGAAGGAAACTTCCTTCTCTGAAAGATAAGCTCCAGAAGTGGTGTTGTGGACCCCAACTGCAACACCCTGCAACAGAACGTTATACTGCTGCAGAAATAACGTTGTAGCTGAAGGAGGACGCTTGGTCTCAAGCATGAATGTGGAGAAATGAAGTACAACCTCCTTCAAGAGGCCTCTCTTGAAAGGAGAAGGAATTCCTAAACAGGAATGCCTTGTGCTAAGCAGCACAACAACTCTATTAAACAACAAGAGAATGCACAATAGTCTAACCAGACCATAAAAAAAATAATCAATAACATGAGTTCATATGGATACAATTCCCTCCTTTTATACAAATGTAAGCCATCTTTCCATGGGTCCCACTCATTAGGGTTTCCTCCACCAAGGAATCTTCCTCCCACTATCTCTGTGTTTTCTCAAAGGATGAACTCCACCTCCTATCCCAGCGATGTTGACTTGGTCAAACTTGACCTTGTCCACATGAAAATGCCCCTTTTCACACATGAGGGCGCGAAATCCAGCTCCTATGATGATCCCTTTTCACACTATGATGAATTTTGTTCATATTTTTCAAATGTATGGGCCTCCTTACCCATTTATTTATTTCCTACGTGAAATAAAAAAAAATCAATATTCCAATTACCTGCATACTAATTTTGGAATATTACAGTCCTCCCCTCCCAAATGTTGCTTGTCCTCAAGCAACTGCAAGGATATAACTAAGAAGTTTCCCCTCCTCCTATTGTAGCATCCACATGTGATATTCTCCTCCAAACAATGAGATGTTGTCTCATCAATAAATCTCCATATTTCCCCTCCCAAGCATGCAAGTTAGCTAAATAGTTATCATCGTGAACAAGTAGAGTACTCAAGAAGGCAATAAGGTGCTATTTAGAGGTCCCCTTGGGGAATGGAAACTGAAAAGTGTTGGGAACTATCATTCCCATGTGGATCCTCCATCCCCAAGCAATCATCCATACAAAATGACTTACCTCCCAACATGGCAATCCTGAAAATCCTCTTCCACCTTTGGCTCTTGCAATGTAGGTGGGCTGAAAATATGAATATGGTAGACAAAGTAGCCTAACCCATGTTGTCCTTCTCTCCACTTATAATAAGTGTAGAGTTTTTTCTGATCTTGGGTCGCAATAATGTTGCCCTTAAGTGGCAAGATGAAGACTGGATCTCCAAGGATCTCCTCTCTGACGTTATGAATCATGCTAGCCCAAACCATTCCATATATGATGAGTTGGAAATCACCATCATATGGCATCCAATCAATCCTATGGCCCACCCCATAAAGGAACAAATGTTTTTTTGTGGTGACCATATCACCTCCCATGTTTCCATTAGAACATGCAATGCAAACAATGTGGGAAATCTCCTTCCCCAAGGACACATCCAACCAATGTGTCTTTTTCCCAATCATGCTCCCAACAAAGATAAGAGCAACAACAACGTAGGGAACTACAATGAGAATCATACTAGTTTCCATATGAATCAAGGGAGAAGGAAAATGGTCCCTCAAATGCGACCAACGCAGTTTGACTCTCAACTGCAACATGAAATGGAAAAGTATGTGGCTTCTCAATCACTTCCTTGCTGCCCCAATCTCCTTACAATTTTAGAGAAAGTGAATGATGCATGGTACAAGGTAAGTATGCTCTCCATGAAAAATCTCCTCCCCAAGTCCTCCTAGGGAGTGGCCAGCAAAACTATTCATGGCCTCAAGTAGACCATGAATTCTAGAATGAAGAATTCTCCTCCTTTGAGCAAATTCCTACACATATATGGTTAAGGGATGCATATATACATTATACAAGTCATTATGCAAACAAACAATACCCTTACCATATGTCTTTCTCATGCAAATGGAGTGGCTCATAGCTGAGTCTCCTCTCATCCTCGAAGAGAAAAGAGGTGGTTGTGTTAAATCTTCCAAAGAGTTATGTATCTCCTCCATCTACACATGATCCATGCATATCCTCATATGATGATACATCTCCTCCTTAAAGCCTTCCCAAAAATACCCCTCCATGATGGTGTGGTATGTTCTCAGAGAATAAGTGTGGTTGAAAAGGAAATATCTATGAGCTGCTTGTAGCAACTTCTCCTTGAGCTTAGAAGCTCTAGATAAGAAGATCCTACCATGCTAGTAGATGACCCCATCTCTAACTGAATATCCCTCCTCATGTCGTTGGTCATCCAATATCATACAAGTGAAAAGATCCTTGGAATACTCCACCAATAGCTGGGAATTCCAATATGGATCTATCCTCCATAGTGGCAGCGCTGATGAACTATCATGAAGATCATCTATCATATGGTTTTCCTCTTCTTTGACATATTCCATGCCAAAGATAAAAGTTGGAAGGCTGATATCCTTCCCCTGCTGCTTCTTCCACATCGTAGAATCTGAAATGGGAGTGGTTAATGATGATGTTGGGAGAATATCTCCCTCCTCTTTGAGTCTACCCAAGACTCTCAACACTATACAAGGATCTCCCAAGGTCTCCACTCCTCTTAAATCAATGAGTGGTGCCTCAAAATGTGAAACATCTCTCATCATCTCCTGATCTGGTGGTCTCCTTGGTGAAATGTCTCCATGCAATGAGACATCAACATCAAGAGTAGACTGCATATATGAATGGAAAGACTTGTCCCTGCCTTCACTTCACAATCCAGTCTTCCTCTTCTATGCATCAACCCTTTGAAATATATAGGGGTGTGTGCTCCTCATCGAATGATGCTACTCATCCTTCCTACCTCCTCCTTGTGTCTGCATGGTTCCATAATCCATCATTAATGGTACATGTTGATCATGAGTTGTGCATTGATCTCCACATATGAGATCCTGGGGAATTCCTTGAAATGATACAAGAATCCCTCTTGTTGGAGCAAGATATACTTCTTCCTCTGCATGAGGTGCTAGATAAGCTCTAGACATGACAGCGCTATTGCCCTCACCCTTTTCTTCCTCTCCAATATGAATGGCCAACCTCCCAAGAATTGGATCCTCTTTTGAAAAAGGGATCTCCATACCCTCTTGCTCAAGAATATGAGATATAGGTCTTGCCTCCAACAAGTTATGATGCAAGATATCAGTCTCCTCAATGGATTTCTGAAGTGGAGCTGAGTTTATAGTTTCCTCCATCACATGCAAGGTTTTTGTTTGCTTGGGTTTGTTTGGCTCCACCCCATGTGTTTCAGAAATTTTTCCATCAAATATTTCCATTAATGTCTTAGTGAACCTTGCATAGGATTTACCACAAAAATAAAACATTTACCGAGAGGAATAATAATCATGAAAAAGAACCAGCAACAAAGAACATAAACATAAACACATATGTTTATCCGGGGAAACCCCAAACTCCAGAGAAAAACCCAACCAATGAAATTTCATTAACCATTGGCCACAACCCTGGCCAATCCGACCAAATGAGCCTTCACCGCTCACCTCTAGGCCTACATTACAATGAAGTATTCCCTACCTTTTATAGGCTCCATTACATGCAATACCATGGGTCGAAAAACCATGGGTGCACAATACCATGTGCCCCAAAACCACTACTATTTACCCTAGTCAACATTGACTCTATCACGAATCAAGTTTAGCTAACAAGAAGTATTTGCACTTTTCAAAGAAAAAGACTCAAATATCCACCATGCATAGGCCTTACCTCCAAAAAGCAACACTGCAACTTTGATGGCTTCATCATCAGAAATTTGGTGTTGCTGCAAATAGAAGTCTAGCTCCTCCACCTAGTCTCTAGCTGAACATGTAGGTGAACCATCAAAATTAGATAGAAGAAATCTACCTATATCATGCTGATTTTTTCTCTTCACCTTGATCTTTCAAAATTATGGAAAATTAATATGATCTCTAAACTTCTAAGTTTGAGATCCATACACTTGCAAAAAATCACTAAGAGTTTCCCTCCTAGTCATTCCTTCTTCTTCCATCTCTCTCATGGAAAATCTGGGTATATGACTGCATTGTGCATCATAGTGTGTGGCTGTATGCTCACACTCATTATGTGAAAATATAGATTTTGTTTCAGATTCAAGTCCTCTTGGAGATTCTCTACACATCTCCTTCCTCATCTTCTTAAGATCTTCATGAATGCTCTTCAAAGTTTGAGACAGAAACTTTGGAAGTTTCTCCTCCTTTCTTCCTAAAAAGAATGGAGTCCTATTTCTATTCATATTTTCTTCTTCTTGTCTTCTAGATATCATATTGGCTAAGATCCACAGGCTGAGCCAAGATTATGCTCTGATACCACTGTAATATCCCAAATTGGAAAATTCAGCAATATTGACCATAAGAACATTATTTCTAGAAAATTACGCTATAACAGGGGGGAATAACACTTGGATCCCTTATAATATGTATTATGGCCCTCAAATACAAAAGGGTATTAGAAAAAAATCCCTTTTACTAAATTAAACGGACCTCCCGGGACCAATATGGCCTAAAAACACCCAAAACCCCATGACTTATATCATGCAGAATTTCTGAAGTATATAAATGCGTGATTTAATGAGGAATTATACAAAAATATGATAGAAAACCATATATCTATATTTTTATTAAGCAATATGCTGAGAAAACAAATATCTAACCTCTTCAATACATTATTGAGATAACCCGGCAAGGGTGTCTTGAAAGCATAAGTACAAGGAGCAGATCTATACATCCAAATATGAAATAAAATAGTTATACTACATATTTACATATATATAGCTGAATGATATAGGAAATATATGAAAATCCCCTTTGGGAGCTTTCTGAAAGAAGGATTGACCGTTTCCTTTGGGAACTAGCTCAAAACCAAGGGGTTTAACCCTGAATACAAAAATGCCAGAGTTGTAGTCTCAAGACTGAATAGCACCTGCAACTCTAGAACTAGATGGAGATGGCTGAAGATGATGTAAAATATTAAAAAACTTCCTCCAATGGATCTTCCAAGTGAAAGGTTGATCCTAACACTGAAGATCTCACCCTCCAAACGACCTGCAAACCCTTACTGCAAATGCACACTGAAAATAACATATTCAAGGAGAGGGAATGTGTTGTAGGAGATAGAAAATGTATTGGCCAAGTGCCAAGATCTGAAATATTCTCTAAGGGCTTCCTCACTGATCCCCCAAAGGGAAGGAAACTTCCTCCTCTAAAAGATAAGCTCCAGAAGTGGTGTTGTGGACCCCCACTGCAACACCCTGCAACACAACGTTATACTGCTACAAGAATAACACTGTAGCAGAAGGAGGATGCTTGGCCTCAAGCCTGAATGTGGAGAAATGAAGTACAAGCTCCTTCAATAGGCCTCTCTTGAAATGAGAAGGAATTCCTAACCAGGAATGCCTTGTGCTAAGCAGCACAACAACTCTGCTAAACAGCAAGAGAATGCACAATAGTCTAACCAGACCATAAAATCAATAATCAATAACATGATTTCATATCACTGCTTTTCCCTCCTTTTATAAAAATGGAAGCCCTCTCTCCTTGGGTCCCACTCATTAGGGTTTCCTCCACCAAGGAATATTCCTCCCACTATCTCTTCGTTGTCTCAAACGATGAACTCCACCTCCTATCCCAGCATTGTTGACTTCGTCAAACTTGACCTTGTCCACATGCAAATGCCCCTTTTCACACGAGGGTGTGAAATCCAGCTCCTATGATGATCCCTTTTTATACTATGATGGATTTTATTCATATTTTTGAAATGTATGGGCCTCCTTACCCATTTATTTATTTCCTAAGTGAAAAAATCAAAAATCAATATTCCAATTAGTTGCATGCTAATTTTGGAATATTACATACCATTGCATAAATACAATTTACCAACCTTTTTGCCTTTTGCTATTAATAGGGCTCCTTTAGTGACCTTCCAATTTTTATCTATGAAAGTTGTCACACAACCTTCACCACTTAACTGCCTTGTTGAAATTAGATTTTTCTTCAAATCTGGAATATGTCTTACCTCATTTAATATTGATTGGTTTCCATTCTGCTTTTTTACAATGACTTTACCCATTCCAACAATTTTACATGTTTTATCATCACCCAAATGAACTTGCCCAAAATCTCCTTGAACATAGTCATGAAAATATTTCTTAACAGGTGTGGCATGGATGAGGGCCCTGAATCTACCACCCAAGAATCAGTAACATTGTCTAAAGAAATAATCAAAGCATCTTGTAACACATCACCTATCACATTTTCTTCATGATTGTTTTCTTGTTGTGTGTCTCCTTCTTTTCCCTTCCGAGATCTACAATCCCTCTTCAGATTTCCTTTCTTTCCGCACTTCCAGCACACTATCCCCGATCTAGACTTGGATTTTCCTTTCCTTGATTTACTTCGATATCCTGAGCTCTTTCCTCTTTTCATTTTTCTTCCCCTAGTCTCCGCACTCAAAGCATTACCCGATGTCTCACCGGAGCTTTTCCATCGCATTTCCTTGCTAAGGATAGCACTGACAACAACATCAAACTTTAAAGTACTAGATCAAGAGATAGAGTTACCAATGGCCATAACTAAACCATTCCAACTTTCTAGAAATGAGCACAGAAATAATAGAGCCCTAACTTCATCATCAAATTTTACCCCTACATAGCTTAGCTGACTGGTAACTGTATTAAAATCATTTAAATGGTCAACAACATATCCACCTTCCGACATCTTCATATAAATAAATTTTTCATAAGAAATACCTTATTTGAGGCCAAGGGTTTTTCATATAGTTTCTCCAATGCCTTAATTAAAACCTCTATTGTTGTTTCCTTTGAAATATTGAAGGCTACCGATGCTGTGAGGCACAGTCGTAATATTCCAAGTGCCTTTCTATCGAGAATCTCCCATTTTGCGTCTGTCATGCTTGTCATCTTGTTTGTTTTTCTGCTCAATGTTAGGTACAAATCTTTCTGATACATATAATCTTCCATCTGCATCTTCCACAATGGGTAGTTTTGGCCGTTAAATTTCTCGACCTTAAACTTACCATCTTCCACCATTACTCCCACTCGGACCAGGAAACCTTATTTCCTGCGATTTTATTAGCCAAATAAACCTTCCTCTCTAATATGAGTTGTTAGAAAATTATATATTATAGAGAAAGGCAACACATTAAATATGCATAAAAAAAAACATAGAAAACATATAAAACAAGAGAAACAAAGATATACGTGGTTCGCCCAATTTGGGCTACGTCCACCCCGAACATCCAGTCCTTCCTTTATATTTTCCATCAAAATGAAGAGACAAAACCTATAGCATATCCACTATAATATCCTATTTTCTCTTTCACAGTATCCCTATATGTTTCTCGCTCTGAGAAATAAACATACACTACACAGCCGCAATACGATACCCTCATTCAAAATGTGGGGTTTCCTTCTAGGGGAAAAAACTGTAAATTAAGCATAACTTATACCATAACATCATCCGCCTAATGAATGGCCCAGATTGACTAGAAATTACAATACATTTACAAGGTAATTTTACATTTGTTTCTAGCTTTGGGGGCATTGCCCCTAAAACCCCCTGCTAAGGGGGGGGTTCATAAAGTAACAACCGCCCCCCTTGGACCCCCCAAGAAACATTCCAAATGATTTTGAAAAGCCTAGGACCTAATGGAAACCCTAACTGAATGAAATTCCTGGTGAAATGACTGAAAAGGTGATAAAAACTCATGAATGATGGACACTCATCATTATGATGGAATGAGTCAGCAAGTGATGAAATTTTTTAAAAAGAGTGAAATTTAATCTAAATTTGTATCAAGTGACAAATATTTTCCATGATGACCTAATGGAATGACAAAAAATTCAGAATGAAACCCTAAGATGATGTGAAAAGAGATATTTTGATCACCGGTGGCAGGATGCAAAAAATGACACTAACATTGGCTCCAGCTAGGGATGGTAGCTCCTTGGAGGAGCCAATAACACCGTAGAAGAAGTGCCTATCCATTGGGCATGGAGTATAAAGCTAAAATCAAAGTGAATAATGAAAACTTGACTCAATAAACTGAATGAAGAATTGACTAATTATTTTTTGAAAACTGACTCAAAACTTACTGAAAAAAAAAAAAATACTAAATTTATTGATGGCAGCATATCACTGAGACTTGAGGGCTTCAAATCCTGATGAAAACCACCTGCCTGTTGAATAAATATGTACAATAATGTGAAGTAATCCTTCCAATTTAACCAATCCAACAGATGGCTACTTACTTAAATTATTCTCTCACTTTCCTCGAGTAGGTAGAAAAACAAAAACTAGGCCACTCCAAGTGTCCATTGAACATGTGCTTCTCGCCCATGAAAACAAGAAAATACATCTTCCTTGCTAACTATAGCAAATCAGTAAAAGGATCTTCAAATATATGAATTTTTACCTTGTCTTGAGATCCTGAAAAAACACAAGCACACTCTTCTTTCTGATATGAAATAACACTTGGTTGTTGATCCATAGAAAGGCATATGGAGGCATCAGCTTCTGCTACCTGAGTGTTGGCTATAAATTCTTGAAGTACGGGAAATTATGATTCTATCTCTTCCACACTATCTATATTAGGCTCATACTCTTCAAATTCATAGTCTAAATCATCCTTGAACAAAAAAAAAACATTCAATATTTTCAAACATGAAAGCCCTATCCTCTTCATGAAAGACAATAGTATCTTTTAGTTAATCTCCTTGCAGAAAAAATTCATCAAAAATTGGCTTACTATCCACAAATTCTTGTATAGTTTCATCAGTCTCGTTATTGTCATCATTTCAACTCATATTTTCATTTTCAATAATTAAAGAAGTTTCACTATTACATTCTTGACTATGTGAACACTGCAAACATGCATTATCTTGGGTTGCAACATGAATTTTCAGGAGTTGATCTATCTCATCTTCAAACTGAGGAGAAAAATGAGTTTTATAGAACTAATTATTAGCTTAATGATTTTCATTTTCAAGATCAGCAATAGGCATTTCTCTTTCTTGGTCCCAGTATTTTTCATCCAAGGAGGAAGCTCCTAATTTTTGTTAGAAGGAAAAATCATATAGGGATTCTATGATATCACCATCTAGACGCTCTTCATCCCCATACAAATTTTCAAGAAACTCAATGAAATTATCATAGGTCTCACAAAAATTATCAATCATCGACAAGGAAGAATTAAAAATTTGATAATGTTGAAAGAACAATGAATGAAAGTGCTTTAGAGGATATAAACTACCATATGGTAGACTCTCATAACATGATCTCGCTTTTTCCTCCAAGGTAGCCATTAACATCTTCATTAAAAAATATTCGGGAAACTCAATCTTAGTCTGTGAATATCAAAATTAAATTTGACCAAATGCAAACTAGCATCTTCATTGTCTTGACCCTTAAACTTTGACAGTCCTGATTGCCAACCTATACAAGGAGTACGGTTCGAAAAACTAGGAATATGAGATCGATTCATAGGAGCATACCTTCGAGCAATTGAATCTATTTTGACAACAGTGAGCTCACCAAGAATATATTCAAACTAATGGTTTTTGAGAAGTGGTCTCTCCATGAAAATTATGAACCTCAGATTCTTTGACACTGGAGTCGCTAGGTGAAGGATTCAAGATTCATATGCATCTGACCGCTTTCCACCATCAGCAACCAGATCTAAACTTTGATTATTTCTGTTCTAGGGAAGATCTGTCACTTTCTTCCTGAGTATTGTTGCAAAGATGTTAGCACTCCACCAGATCTCCTAGGCTGATAAGAGGCCATCAAATGTAACTACAAACCAAGCTCTTTCCAAGTAGCTATCCTGACTAGGTAGGAGAGGGATCTCTCCAAGGGATCATAGCCAAGAGGGTTGGATCAATTAGATTTTAGGCTAGGTATAGTAGCACAAGGGTTTTGATTAGCTGATTTAGGTGTTAGATGAGTGAATTAACTCAAAGAGATAACTAGGTCAAGGAAAATAAGATCAGAATTGAAGACATCTAATGCGGCAAGGTAGGTAAGATCTCTACCACTTTAGGATTTTAGGATGAGATGGATCAGACTAGTGAGGTGCTAAAAAGATCATGATAGTGGATGAATTTTTTTTAAACTGAAGAAATTAAACAAATTATGGTGATTATCCCAAAAAAGAGCATAAGATATGTAATTTTCTTATCAAACTTGAGAATCAAACATATCGTAGAACTAGAATGAACATGGAAATTACAAAAAAATCATACATATACCACAAAAGAAGAAACTATTCCAAAGTACAGTACCACATGAATCCCAAAAGAATAATTGCAACTTCATCCAATATATTCTTGCCAAAATCTAAATACACTAGTTTCTCTGATCAATAAAACAACATCCAGCCCCTCAAAAAGAGTGAAGAGGTGAAATATATAGACATGAAACAACTTCTCCCAACGTCATGGGTCGAATCCTTGAGTTTTGGAGTTGATAAAAAAAAGACTGAACTGAAAACCTAGAGTGTAGGGTGGTCAAATTGACTCATCACTAAATTTAGAGAAACTTATTCATAAATTGTCAAAAAGACTTTTAACTAATGTATCCACCCCTATTTAACTCAAAATTAACTTAATTACATTTTCATCCATCATTTTCATCAGTAAAATCATGATTTTCCATGGTCAAACTCAGAAAAATAGGAAAAATTCGGAAAATTCAAATAATTGTCAGGAGCGAGGAGCCACCTTTAAGCCAACGTTTGAGGAGGTTTCCGATATCCAAATTGAGCTCAATATAGCTCATTCGAAATATTGGCCCGTATATCTTCGAAAAATGTACTTGGTTTCCAACAGTGGTGTGATTTATCCCTTCAAAAGTTGAATCTCCCAAGACTGGTCAGGAGCGCAGTGCCTGCCTGAAAATGAGGGCAGAAATGTCATGTTTGAGGTTTTTTTGGCCATTTTGCAAGTCTAAATTGTCCAATTTTTCTTTGAAATGTGTCAGAATTGCATTTTTTTGGCCTTCTAAATCAAACAGTGGTCTTCGTTTTACATTTGGAGGCCTCAAGAAGAAGAGCAGCACCAAGGTTAGGAGCATAATGCCACTTTGCAGGCCCCTTTTGTAGGCCTTCCAAAAATTAAAATTGAACTCATGTTAGATCGATGGAAAATTATTTTTTTCATCTATAAAATGGACCTATCAAGCACTGAAAATGATCAAGAATAGCCCCTCAAAAAGAAATTGTCCCAAGACTGGTCAAAAAGTGCAGAATTAGGGTGAAAAAAACGAAACGTGCTCTTGCAGGCCACTTTTGGAGGCTTTCTAGGACTCCAAATTGATCTCATGATAATGTAGGGGAAATCACGATATATATAGTTATCATTTTACCTATCAATAAAGTCATTTAGACATTCCATATGGGATAAAAGTTTATTTTCCGAACACTACTACAGAAATGTTGAGAAAACAGGGGATTTACGATTCTCTTTTAGAGGGAGGGGAATGAAGGGGTTAGGGGCAGTCTAAATACTTGGGGAAATTTTGGGAGATAGGGATAAATGTTATAGAGTGTAGGGAGGTGGAACTTATAGAAATGAGAAATGGGAAGGGGTCCAAAAGGGAAAAGCACGACCCTAACATAGGAAGGTGTCAAAAGTGTAGCAATAGGCTAGGGTTTGTAGGAAAGTGAGGGAAATGAGAGAAATGGGCATGGGAAAAATTTAGGGGATGTATATGGAGTGTGTGTGATGGTTTTAGGGAACTTAGGGGAGTGATAGAGGATCAAAATACTTAGGGAAATTGGATTTAGAAATTTATTACAAGTATAGGGAAGCTACCTAGGAAATTTGTAGCCTAGGTGCTAGCATTTTTGGGAATGTGTCTTGGGAATGGATATTTAGTGATATAGGGATATGGATAAGGTTTAATTATATGTGGGAGGTGTAATTTTTTTTTAGGGGAACAAATTCAGGATGTGGGAGTGAAACTAGGGTTTCTAGCTTGAAAACGCAAAACTTGAAACAAGGAGAATGAACACCATGAAATTTTCAATGATGAAAGGTATGGAGGGCATTGATGAGGTTAAATTACTTGTTTACAACTGAATAAACACTGAATTTATGATTATAAATACTTGCAATAGGTTTTGGGCACTTTTAGTGAACTTGGGCAGGAGCGCAACGCCTTTTCCAGGAGCACAACGCCACCCAAAAACTCTATTTTTCTCCTTACAAATTTAATTTTCGAGCTGAGGGAGTGAGAGATCAATGTATTAGAGAGAAATGAGTGCCTATTTGATCTTTTAATGGTATCTATCCTTGATTTATTGGATGAATTATCTCTTGGGACCAACTTTTCTTTCTCATGTTCACTTTAACCATTTGAACCTTTACCTTTCACTTTGACTTTTATTTTTTAAATTTGATCATTTGATGGATTTGAGAACACTAGGATTTTGGAAAATTTGATATTATTGGCATCTGGAACTCTGAGTTGGAATCTATTTGGAACCATGAACTTATTACATATTTGCGAAAACATAAAATTACAAAATGGAATAAAAATTAAATTACATGTCAACTTGACATAGGAAAGTGAGTTTATTTGTCACCCTCTTACTTTATGGTCTATTATGCATGCAGATGGTAGTTTGATGGACCTTGAAAACCCTAAGACCTAATGGATACCCTAAATGAATAAACTTCATGGTGAAATGACTAAAAATTTGATAAAAACTCATGAATGATGGACACCCAACATAGTGATGAAATGAGGTAGCAAATGATGAATTTTTTTGAAAAGAGTGAAATTTGATCTAAATATGTACCAAGTGACCAAATATTTGCATGATGGCCTAATGGAATGAAAAAAAATTCATAATCAGACCCTAAGATGATGTGAGAATATATATTTTGATCACTAATGACAAGATGCAAAAACTGACACTAACAAATCCCATCTAAAAATTACATGTGAACTTTTAATCTCTATCAAAAATTATCACCTTAGGAACACCATGCAACCTTACAATTTCCCTCATAAAATTATCAGTTATGTTAGATTATTTATTCATTGATTTCATTGGTATAAAATGAGAAAATTGGATAATATTATCTACCATTACCATAATCGCATCATGTCCCTTAGCTATCCTAAACAATTTAGTATTAAAATCCATCGACACCACATCCCACTTCCACTCAGGAATGAGGATGAGCTGTAAAACTTCTATGGTTGCTTGTGCATAGCCTTAACTCTCTATCATTCCAAACACATGGATATGTAATTTTCTATATCCTTCTTTAATCCATGCCAAAATATTACTTCTTGACTGCCATAGTACTATTATGATATATTTAATGTCATGAAAAAGGAACCCTATGAATTTTGTTTGGAATCAATGCTTTCACCTCTTACACATTTTACACACATATATGATCTCTATAAATAATAACTTCATCTTCTGAAAGCTCATAATTTTTTTTCTTTTCCTCTTGTTATAAAATATTCTTGATAGTGAAACGTTGTTGATCAAAATTTATAGCTTCTTTAACTATGAATATTATAATCGCCTTACTTATCCTTAATGTTAGATAATTCATTAAATGCACTCTTCATCTAAGATCAATTTCCACATTTTTCTCCTTTCCTTTAATGTACTTAATCTTGAAATCATATTTTATTGACAATTCTACTCGCTTTATCTGTTGAGCATTAAAATTCACCTACCAGAAAAAATGTCACAAACCATAGTGATCTATTTGCAATTCAAATCTCCAACCCATAAGATAATATCTCTACATCTTATAGGAACAAATGATAGCTTCCAATTCCAAATCAGGTGCAACATAATTTTTCTCATGGTCCTTCAACTTATTGGACTCATAACATATGACATGTCAATCAATGGATGAAGGTCCACGAATTGAAGAGTTTCAGTTGACGTTTCAGAACCACAAGCCAGGTCCGTCTTCAAGACTTGAGAAAATATGAAGAGTGGGTAAAGAAATAAATAAATAGTTGATGGCTCCTAACATGATGTGAGTTGTTATAACACTAATAGTCGAAGAATGTTCATGTGTAAAATGCTTTATTGGAGAGACTGGGTGTTACCTTAAAGAAATAATCAAAGAACATGGTGTTGAAAAAAAACATGAGAGGATTAAGAACTCAGATATTGTTGAACGTTGCATGAATACAAAGCATCACATAAGCTTGGAAAATACCAAAATTCTTTCTAAGGAGAACCATTGTTATGGAGGTTGGTTAAGTGAAGCCCTTGTTGTCAAAACACACCTGAATAATATTGATAGGGATAACAGCCTTGAGATCAATAAAAACATGTGGCTCGTACTAAGAAAAGATAATTAAAATATTATATTTCCATATTTTACATTATTATCGGTTATCGCTTATGCTTCCTCCTCTCTAGTCTTTCATTCCTCTGATTCCTTTCTACAACTACACCCAGTATTTTTTTCCCAACACTTTGACATCCTTATTTTGTTTACCCTCTCCTTCTCCTTTCTTTTCCATTTTTTTTTTGGCCTTATTATTTTATTATTATTTCCCTTATCTTAAGTATTTATCACTTAAGTACTTATATTAATTTATATTAGAATATTTACTCTATACTATATAATAGCATATTTTTATTTACCACCATTATATATATATATATATATATATATATATATATATATATATATATATATATATATATATATATATATATATAATCCCATGTATCATTTTTCTCACTTACTAATTTCTTAATTATGGTTGGCTATTAGCATTAGAATAATGCACCTATATTGAGTCGTCATCCACTATTTATTAATTTATTTAACTCCTCTTCATTTTTTCTCACATCTTGAAGATGGAAATGGCTTGTGCTTCTTAAACATCAACTGAAAATATTCAATCAAAGGATATTCTGCCATTGATCAATAATTCCTACCATACAAACCTAAATAATGTACATCACATGTACATATTTCATAATCACTCTTCCTAAACCTTCCCAACATGCATAAGAACATATAGTACAATATTCATTCAAATATGGAATCTTAAATCAAAAAGTTCTTATTAACAAAGTGTTGAAACACTGAAAGGATTCCTCACACGTAGAATTCCATTCAAATTTAATGCATTTCCTCTACATGGAAGTGATGGGATGGACAATCCTAGAAAATACTTCAATGAATCTTCTATAATAACTATCTAGACCCATAATAGACCCTACTTATCTAACATTATTTAGTGTTGTTCATTCCATGATGGCTTTAATATTTTCTAGGTCTACATTTATCCCATGCTATGAAATAATATGTCCCACGTAATTAATCTACTTCTGATAGAAAGAAACCTTACTAATCTTAGCATACGAATGGTGTTCTCATGCTCTTTTTTTATAGAGAAAACACCAAGATATTATCCAAAAGTACAAAAATGAACTTATCCAAATATTCTTGGAATACCCCATTCATCAAACACATGAAAACACCTGGAGAAATGGTTAATCCAAAAGGCACAACCAAAAAATTACAATGCCCATAAGAGGTTTGAAAATATGTCTTACTAATCTCTTCTTCCTTAATTCACAATTGGTAATATCTTGACCTCAATTCAATATTAGAAAATACCTTATCTCCTCAAATTTAATCAAAAACATCATTTATCCTTGACAATGGATATTTATTTTTTACATTCATTTTATCTAGCCATAAAAAATCCACGGATAAGCACAATGTTACATCCTTTTTTCTTAACAAACAAGATTAGAGAAATCTAGGACAATACAATAAGTTGTATATAACCATTCTTCATTAACTCCTCCAAATGCATCAGTTGTTCTTCTAGATCTAGATTACTCATCGTGTAAGGTGTTTTAGAAACTGAAGCAGCTCCAAGCACCAAATCAATTGAGAAGTCTATGTCCCCCATTTGAGGTAATACCTAGATTTTAGAAAATACAAATCATATTCTTTCCATGCATGATAACCATCCATATTATCATGGCGATCCTTGTCAGGTTCCTGTAGCTAAACTTCCATAATTTGATATGATTTTATAAAATTATTTCTTAACTGCATCGGTTATATATCTCAGATAGATATTGGTCTAGTAACTATGTGGACATGCCTATACTAACCTTCATCACCAATACAATTAAATGATTTATTATAGTGATCCAAGATAACATGATGCTTCTCTAGCCAGTCCATATTTATTAGGAAATCATATGATCCCAAGAAAAATATTTTAAGCTCAACCATATTACTTAGCACATTTAAATCAATCGGACATCCTTTCACTAGTTCTGTAACTCTTCTCTTTACTCCTATAACTAATTGAACGTGACTTTTCTTTCATTGTGTGATATTCTCCAAATTAATCTTTTCTACCAATTTTGAGTCAATATAACTATGTCTGGCTCTTGGAACAATCAAAATAGCAATAGTTTGATTATCTTTTATTTCAATCATGTGCACATGGTGTTCAACCTGCTTTTTATCTAGTGCAACATAGATCCTAGGCATGTTTTTGGCCATTCCCTCCATTGTATCATGTGCCTTCATATTGTTCATTATCTTCTTTCTTCCCCCCTTATAAGGATAGTATTTAAATCTATGATATCCCAGAAAACCCCAACATTTGATACATTGGACTAAGGGTTTATTTTCTAAAAAATCACTACCCCTAGTTCAATAATAACTACAGATGACTATTGTTTCACTTATAACTCATTCACGAATGATGATGGTTTAAACCCCTTTATTTTGTTGCACCATAAAATGATCATTTTTATTGTTCTATGCTTTTTGTACAATTGATTTACTCTTGTTCTGCTCATATAACTGCCCATCCCTCCTCATGGTTGCATTTAAGGCTTTGGGGTCATCAAATATAAGCTTATATCCATATAATGAAGGTAGACAACCAAAATACGTCTGAATTTTAACCATCTCATCTTTCATATCATTCAAATACATTAGGAACTATGAATTTCTAGCCATATTCCTCCATAGTCATATTTCCCAACTTCAATTTGAAAAACTCCTTCATCTTCTTTTGATAATAATGTTCAGATAAGTATTTCCTTTGGAAATATTCCTTAAATTTTATGCATGTCAACCTATTCTCATCCAAATGCTCCAATTCCTTTATTTGTTCCCACCATAGGAAAGCATTTCCTTTGAGATGGTATATATCAATTTGAGCTGCCCTATTTGGAGAATAATCAAACAACTTCAAATACCTTTTCATATCTAAAAGACAAGCCTCAACTTATTTTCTCTTTTTGTTACTCTATTGAAGGTTGGAGGTTTAATATTTTTCAACTCCCCTTATAGGTTTTCCTCGTGATACTTCCTATTTCTGTACCTTCTCTCTAGTGACACAATAGTGTTGATATCTAACTATGAGGTAAAATAAACCCTCTTGTGTCATCTCATTTATGCATATATATTCTACTGGTCATGACTCTTAACCTACCTAGAACTTCCAACACCTCATTTGCCAAATATGTGGTAAGTTTTTTGAGCTTGTCTAGACTCATATTGTTGGTCAAATTATTACTAAATACTATTCAAGATTTGCATAATATAGGTGTTGAGTTGTCTCCAATCTTTCACAAGTGTGACATTATCAACTTAAAACTGAAAACCTTCATACCAAGGTTTCTCATTGTCTCCTCCATATCTCTATTTTCTAGTCTACTCATTCTGTGACCATTCAATTAAGTTCTAGCATCTCCTACACTAACATTCATGGCTCTAACATCCTCTTTTGCGATAGTAATGTCTAACATTTCTCATTTTTGTTCAATTATCATGGTTTTTGTTTTCTTAATCCGAACATGTACACTCTTTTCTCCTTAATTTTCGGGGATTTCCTACCACCAAATCAAATTCGTGTCTTGTTAGATTTATTATGCTTGGAATTTCATTTCCTTTCATTGTTTACAAGTCAAAGTTATGCCCTTGCCAAGTCCTCCTTCTCTCGTTCCTTGTTTATGAGATGTTACAGAGTTGAGTTTTTTTATTAAAATGATAATATTTAAATTAATATTTTATTACGTTTCCAATTATTTTCTCATTGGGTGGTAACTCACGCCTTTAAGAACCTATCCAACACACATTAGGTAGTTTTATGACCATCACATGGGCCATTATTTCTCAACTCCCACGTGGCATATGCAACCACCCGCAAGGGGTCCATCGTATCCTTTCGACATAAACAAATTAGTTAATATATATAAATATAATAAAATATATCTAAGCATGGGATACTAAACATAACCACATACCTCATGGCATCCAAGCATTCACATAACATGTATGTAATAATTTGCAAAACATATGTACAAGTCTATATATATATATATATATATATATATATATATATATATATATATATATATATATATATATATATATATAATGACATTGAATTTCCCCGTTATAAAATACATTATTAATATATATTAAAATTAATTATTATATAAATTATATAAACTATATCTATAATATATTTATATATGTATGTTTAAATTCACTCCGGTTATCAACCATGTGCAAATATATAAATTGAAAACCATATATAGAGAGATGTAAGTATGCATGTTAAAACAATAATTACTTTTCTCCCGAATGAATAAAAGTTGGCTGTAATTCCCATAAGATAACTCCACCCTTATGAGGCTAAAATTTACAAATTTTTACTAAAACATTTTTCTCTACTCACAATAATTTTATCTCCCGAATTCTTCTTGGACACCTATGCTTTTTTCAAGGTAAATTTTAACCACTTTCACCACTTTGAATTTCATCAAATAGTTGGTGAAAAACCTGTAATTTCTAATTTCACTATTACTTCCAGCCTAATCAAGCCCAATGTTGTAAAGTGGTCTCTGACACCACCTTGTAACATTCCCATCTTGTTGTTTGGAAACAATACTATAACAATGATACTTAAAAATACATGATTTATCTACAAAATAAAAAAAACCCAACTTTAGCACGATTGTCTCCATGCCTGATAGTGATTACGTCCCCAACCTTTTGTTGGGAAATGTTACCATAGTTGTGCCACTTAGATATGAATTATTTATCTATGGAATAAAAAACACTAACTTTCCCACGACTATCTTTGCACCTATAAGTTCCCGGTTTACATTAATGTAATTAAATAATTCTCATAATTCTAATTCAACACATATAAATCATAATTACAATGTGCATAGTGGTAATGAAAATTAATTGACAAATTTTATGTATTTTAACAAAAATAATCAACTAGGGCTTCCAAAAAAAAGAAATATTAGATACAAAATTCATAAAAATAAAACTATAAAAACATAAAACAATAAATATGGTACATAATTGCAATGGGAAACGAAATATTTCAATAATCATAAGAATTTAATTCAAGACTCATAAATGTATGGTTCCAAATATAATTTCATTTGGGTTAACATAATATTTACATGAACACCTATCTTGAATAAAAATAGCAATTAGCTACATGATTTCCATGTTGAACCATGCAATGAATCATGCGGCTCATGAATTTAAACCATGGGTCACCCCTGAATCAGGGGTATAACTCGACAGGAAACACTAAACTAGAAACAACAACATATGCATGGCCAAGGTACGAACTAAACAACCATGACTCCTACCATATTCCTTAGCTTCCGTGAACATGTTCCCAAGCGACACACCTATCTCTAAGACTTGCAAGCACTTCTACACTTACCACCTTTCAGGGTGCCTTACAGCCAACCTAAAAATTCTCATCATAGGACTCCAAGAGCTCATACTGCTTAAGGGCTTTCAAGAACGCTCTAGGACATAAATCATAATAAATCCCAGTTTGTTCAAGCTCACTCGATGATTGCTTAGAACTAACATCAATTCATCATCCTTACATAAATAGTCATAATCATAATGATCATGATGATAGCTTCAAGGATATATATATATATACATGGCATCGCTCTACGATGTGGCACACACTTAATCCACATGGGCCCTTGGTGTCCTCATCACCAATAACTCTCACAAAACACCTTGTTTCTAATCACCATGGATTTTTACCACCACTCATGATCTTTAATGTGGAGTGGGATCTGCAACCAGCCTATTTTATATTGTATTATCATAAAAATGTGTACATCATTTACCTAATATTTACAATATTGTACCTCTTGCCACGTAAACAAAACCAACATATATGCATGGGAATATTGGTGAGCCCTGGTATTCCACCAAGGACGTTGAATCTCCCAAGGGCTTCTCATCACTGATTATCAACCTGGGGTTCGTATAAAATTAGAGGTGACAATGCTATATGCACAACATGCAAGGTTCTACTCATGTCACTCCTATTCATGAAGTCAGATTAAGGTGTTGGGAGACCACTCCTCCAAATAAATGTAGTGAAAACCTATTATGAAATCACAAATGAACATAATTCTAACCAAAAGGGTTAAAATTCCCTTCATCAGATGTAAATTATAATTGAAATTTCCTGAGGAAAAATAGGTTAATATATTTGTAGAAATAAATCATGCTACTCTACTTGCACACTTGATTTAAATCAGTAACCTAATTTGCATGCATCATTTATCTACTCACACTTTCTTGAAAATAAAGAATACAATCCTTGTCATTCCTATGAAGAAAAATACTAATTCTAACTTTGTTCGGTTATCTCATGGTTGCAATGATGGAAGGATGAGGTTGGAGTGGTCCTAGAGTCTTCCCTAATAATAAAATCATAATGTGGGGGGAATTATTCAACGTAAATATGGTGTTGAGAAAAATACTAAGAGGGGGGTGAATCATTATTTTGCAATAATCACAAAAGTTTACTTTTCTCTGTACCGATTTCTATACACGACTTTGATTAGCCCAACTAGCATATGTACGCATTTATCCAAATAGAAACTAGCGTATACTCAAATAAATTTACTATTTAGATAAACATTCAAAAATATTCTTTAACCCGGACCATCAGTTATGCATCAGATAGTTAGGTAGTAAGTATATGCAATAATAACAGAATAAATCATCACACAAGAGCATCACACATGAACACCAAGATTTAAGGTGGAAACCCAATTCGGGAGAAAACCACCATTGATGTCGTCTCTGTCTTCAATATTTTTTATATAGAAAATTGCTTACAATATTTCACTGATGTAGACTCATATCAGTACGTAGGAATCTACCTGCAGAAGGATGCAACCTTCTCCCATTCTCCAATTGCTCCTGGAAGGGAGCTAAAACCCCCTGAGAAGAAAACTAGCTTCAACTGGCAGGAAGATTCTACTTCCTCACTGAAGCCTTCAACCCTTAGACTCACTGCAAACCACTTTTCATAAATTTTCACATTGGATCCAATAGCTTCAACACAACTCAACATAAATATCAACACCAATAGACTTAACCCAACCTTCAAATAGAACAGTGAGATCACTGTAACCAAAACACAGTAATAAACTTAGATTTCAGAATCAACATGCAAAATAAATTTCAACCCTAATCATTCATTGTATTAAATGCATATGCTACTTCACTTTACTGAACCTGCGTATATACGTGCTTTCCTGCACACCAACATGCGTATAGATCTATGAATACTGAATTTCTAGATTTTGATCAGTCTTAGAAATAGATCTGAGGCTTTTGGGTCATATAGCTTTTCAAATTTGCATAATCCTTATTCAGTGATCAACATTAATCATATTTAATCATTCATTGATTAGATTTTTACATATTCAACTTGGTATCACATACAGTATTCAAACAACCTAGATCTACATGAAGACTTCATTAACAGACAACAGAAATATAACAACAGTAAAAAATTAACCTCTCCATCAATATTTAGAAAACCCTGAATTCAATACGCGCTTTAGCTAGAACAAACCCATGTGTATATGCGCTTTCACCATGACGAACCGGCGTATAGATCTAGAAATAGTAATTCTACATAAGGCTTGAGATCTATAGACTTATCCAAATTTCTTCACTTCTCTTCAGGAAACATGTGCAAGGTCACAGATCCAAACATGTCATCAATAGCTCATACAAGTACATAATTATTTTAGGTCTCGATATCCTTATCCATCATTATATCCATGGGTGCATCATAATTGCAGATCTACAAATAAACATAACCCATTTCATGTAGATATAATTCAAAGAGAAGTATTCAGTTCAAATCGTTACAAAATTCACACCTTGCACTATGATCTACTTATATAGTTTTAGCCTTTATCAATACCATGAGCCAAAACTGTGTTATAAAATTATATATTACAAAGTAATGCAACACATAAAATATGCAGAAAGATAAACAAAAAAAACATATAGAAAAAGACAGACACATATATATGTGGTTCACCCAATTTGGGCTACATCCACCTCGAACAACCAATCCTTCCTTTCTATTATCTAGGAAAATGAAGAGACGCAACCTATAGCAGATCCGTTGTAATATCCTATGTTCTCTCTCATAGTCTCCCTGTCTGTTTCTCGCTCTGAGAAATACACATACAATATAGAGCCACAATATGATACCCTCGTACAAAATGAGGGGTTTCCTTCTAGGGAAAAAAAAGCTAAATGAAACATAACTTCTACTGTCAGATCATCCGCCTAATGAACCACCCAGATTGACTAGAAATTACAATACTTTTACAAGGAAATTTTACATATGTTTTTAGCTTCGGGGGCGCTGTCCCCGAAAACCCCCCGTGAGGGGGGGCCTCCATAAAGTCGCGGTCACCCCCCCTGAACCCCCTAGCCAGTGTGTAATTATGGGTGGCATTGTTGCCCCGTTAAGAACTAGGGTCCAACATTGTGATACATCTAAATAAAGATGATAATCAGGCTCTACACCCAAAAATGTCCCACTTGGAGACTGATTTTAGCAACTCCTCTGCTACTTCATTTGTTGGACAATTACACCACTTTGGACCTGATTGTTTCTCATCTTCATAATCATACTTGAAGACCAATTGAAACTAAGCATAATCTCATTTTCTCCCTAGTTACAACTTCTATTAGCATATCTGCAGGATTCTGGCTAGCGTGTAACTTTTCCAGCTTCAATTGTCCATATTCCAACACTGACCATATGAAATGGTACTTGAGTTTTATGTGTTTAGTCCTAGAATGAAATGTTGAGCTCTTTGTAAGGTGAATGGCACTCTGGCTATCACTATATAACATGCCCATCTCATGCTTCTTACCCAATTCATCCATAAACCTTTGTAACCAAATCATTTCTTTACTATCCTCTATAGCAGCAACATACTCTGCTTCTGTTGTTGAAAGTACAACAACACTTTGGATTTTTTAAACCCAACTGATAGTTGTTCCACCTTTAGTAAATACATACCCTATAGTGCTCCTCTTGTTATCTCTATCACCTGACTTATCTGCATCAACATATCCCTATAGAGTAATGTTTGAACCACCAAAGCATAATTATTTATTTGTGGTACCTCTCAAATATCTGGGAATCCATTTCACTACCATCCAATGTTCTTTTCCTAGATTGTTCATGTACTTGCCTACAACTCTCACTACATGTGCAATAACAGACCTTATGCATACCATTTCATACATTAAGCTTCCAACTGTTGATGCATATGAAACTTTAGACATATAATCCATTTCTTCTTGGGTCTTCGGGCACATCTCCTTACTATGTTTGAAATGGATAGCCAAAGGTGTACTGACTAGTTTTGATTTTTGCATATTAAATCTTTTCAACACTTTTTGTATGTACTCATTCTGAGACAATGCTAATTTGAGATTTTTTATGTCTCTAATTATTCTCATACCAAGGATTTGTTTTGAAGCTCCCAAATTCATCATTGCAAATGAATTTTCCAATTTTCTTTTGAGCATGGAAAATTTTAGGGGCTAATATTCGTAGATGGGCTAATTTTCCATGATTTTTCCATTAAAATGTTCGCCAATTTCCATTTTTTATAAAAATGATTCGCCCAAATTTTACAATATAAAATTATTTAACATTAAAAATCACCAACATTATATAGAGATTATATATAAAATAATTACAAATTTGAATAATTTTACAAACACATCAATAAACATTTTATAATTTGCATATTAAGGACTAGTGAGATTCGCCAATTTTTGAAACTTCAAGATAATTTTCCATGCTTAAAATTTTCCCTGATTTTGAGCACATTTATATCCTCTATGTTAGATCCTACAACAAGCATGTCATCTACATACAATAACAATATAATATAGCTGCCATCATTTTTATTTGTTTAGATAAATACAATGATCCGAGTGACATCTAGTATAACCTTGTTTAGACATAAGCCTATCAAATTTTAGATACCACTACCTTGGAGCCTGTTTTAAGACATACAAGCTCTTCTTTAACCTGCACACTAATTTTTCCTTCCCTTTGACCTCATATCCTTGGGTTTGTTGCTTATAGATCTCTTCCTCCAAATCTCCATGGAGAAATGATGTCTTTACATCTAACTTTTCAAGATGCAAATCTTCTACTGCTACAAGACTTAAAATAGTTATGATTGAATTCATCTTAACAACAAGAGAAAATATATCATCAAAATAAATACCTTTCTATTGGGAAAAATACTGAGAGGGGGGTGAATCAGTATTTAGGGCTGAACTATTTTTCTTTTCTTTCTCTTAAAACCTTATGTAACAGTACTGCATCCAACATGTATGTCCAGATATCCTATTATGTCTTTACTTAGAGCATTGCATCAGATAAGCATTAAGCATGAACAGAAATAACAGAACAAACCATCAAACATACAAAACACATATGAACACCAGGATTTAAGGTGGAAACCCAATTTGGGAGAAAACCACCGTTGCTGTAATCTCAGTCTTCAATATTTATTATAGAGAAAACTTCGTACAATATATGTTGGTGCAGACTTATACCAGCATGCAGGCACCCACCTGCAGAAGGCTACAACCTTCTCTCGTTTACCAGCTACCACTGGAAGGGAGCTACAACCCCCTCTCTGAAGGCTTCGACCCTCAGCACTACTGCAGACCTCGTTTCATCAATTTTCATACTGGATCCACCAGTTTCCATACAACATACCTTGCCAGACACCAGATTTATTTATTTTATGTATACTCACACCAGTTCTTCATGATAACGTCTGTCATTCAAACCAGAGATTTATCATCGTCAGATTATGTTCATGGGTGCATCGTAGTCTCAGATTTATCAGTTAAGAACAGAGCTCACCCATACAGATATTATTTTTAGAAAAAATTATTCACAACCCTTACCATGCACACATCGTTCTTTATTTTTCTTCTCCTTATATAGTTTTCCCTTTATTAAAACCATAAGTCAAAACCATGACCCGCTAGTGGTATTCCTTTTAGTTTGTCCCACAGGGCTTTTGATCTCTTTTTAATTTATTTATCAATTTTTAAAGAAATTGACAAATAATTATATTTACAACTTTTGAATTCCCAAGCCTTATATCTAAAGTTTAACCCTTCGGACTTTATAGAAACATCCAACGCTTCCAAATAAATTAATCTTGTGATAAACCTTTGACCCCGGGCCCACATACATAGTTAATAGCCAATCCAATATGCCCGTCGTACCATGGTAAACCTCGTGCAAGTCCAGCGCCTGATCACCGTTAGATTTAGCAAGCTTCTAGATCGACGACGTATATGCATATCACTAGACCTCCGATGCCGAATGTTAACGGGCGATGGCCCGCCGTACCTATGTTAATCTTCATGCACCTTTAACAAATGATGACCGTCCGATGACCCCTTTCCAAATCAACGGCGCTCAACGATATCGCTTGGCGTCCTGGGTCGAACTATAACACGCAATGGCACACAGTAAAAAGTGGTTTTGTAGAATCGTACAAGGACGCGTGTCGCCCGTTCTATGGAATCGCTCCTCATCCAAGAGATATTGCTTACTCTGCATAGGTGGTGCGATGAAAACCGTAAACCACCTTTATGGTTCTGCTCTTCCATGCAGGGTTCCGTCACCTTTTAAATGTATTATTATAATTAAATTGTGCTTTAATGTTTTGCGTTCCGTCGTCACCAAGTGTTCCGCTACTCCATCAATCTGCGCCATCTCCCATCAACTCCCTCATCAGATACAGAGTATCATTCAACCCTTCCAATTACACAGGACATCATTTGACTCTATTACAGATATTATTTACACAGAGGTTCAGGGGATTCCATACAAGAATTAATACACATATCCTAACTCTGCAACGATGATTTCATTCTTCTCTGGGCACCGTAGGTATCCTCTGCCCATTCTGAAATTGATCACACAGGTCATACATATTCCGGATTTACTCAACCATACTTAACACAATTCCACAGTTCTTCATCAACATACACAAATCTTGGCCAAATATTAAATCTATCCTTCAATCTATTACCTTGACTCTTCCTAGCAGCTCTCCCTTTTTCCATCTCCTTTGCAAACTGTATTAAACCCCTAATTCAACTCTACTTCTCTGTCTTCTAATTCCTCTGTTTCATCTGCTGCCTTTTCTACCTCTCTGTTTCTTTTGCCTTCTTGTCTTTGCTTTGCCAATTCCTTTGCCATCAATGACAATATTTCCAACAATCTCCCCCTTTGGAATTGATGGCAATACTCTTACTCTGATGTCCTTACAGAAGCCGTTTGTTGCTTTTCCTCCCCCTTTGACATCAATGGCAAAGATTTTGATCAAGATCCTTTGAACCAATAATTCCATGCTCCCCCTGAGATCAGGGTGCATCTTCAAACATAATATGACCAACAATTCATCCTTTTCATATGACCAATTCTCCCCCTGAGCCTGTGCATTCAGAGATACCTAACAATACCTCACAACCAATTTTAATCTTATGTATTTAAGTAGACCTGATCCTCTGCATGGCAGAGACTACTCCCAGTTTCTGTCTAAGATATTCGAACGCTTCCCTAGGTAGAGGTTTGGTAAATATATCAGCAACTTGTTCTTTGGAGGAAACATACTCCAATTTCACCTTTTTTTCAAGCACTTCTTCACGTAAGAAGTGATATTTTATGGGAATGTGCTTGGTCTTGGAATGCATAAAAGGATTCTTTGAGATACTGATAGCACTTATATTATCACACATAATGGAGATAGGAGGTGAACATTTGATTTGAAAGTCTTGTAGGGTTTGCATCATCCAGAGAAGTTGAGTGCAACATGATGCAGCAGCCACATATTTTGCTTCTGCTGTAGATAAGGAAATGGAGCTTTGCTTCTTGCTGAACCAAGATACTAACCGGAGCCCCATATATAATGCACCACCACTAGTGCTTTTTCGATCATCAACACTTCCAACCCAATCTGCATCAGTGTATGTATGAAGAGTAAGATCATCATTCTTTGGATACCATAGTCCAAAGTCTTGAGTTCCTTGTAGATATTTGAATATTCTTTTCATAGCCTGAATATGAGACTCTTTTGGATTAGCTTGGAGTCATCCAACAATCCCAACTGTATGCATGATGTTTGGTCTTGTCCCAGTGAGATAAAGTAGACTTCCTATCATAGATTTGTATTCAGGTTGATTCACCATGGGGGAATCATCATTAGAACTGAGATTACATCCGGTTATCATTGGTGTGCTTACAGGTTTGCAGTCTTCCATGCCATACTTCTTCAGGATTTGCTTGAGGTATTTTGCTTGTGATAAGAATATGCCATCTGTTGCTTGTTGCACTTGCAAGCCAAGAAATAATGTTAGTTCTCCAAGCAAAGACATTTCAAATTCTTGCCGCATATCAAAAGCAAATTTATGACTCATAGACTCTTTATTACTTCCAAAAATGATATCATCAACATATACAACCACAATCAATAGTTTTTCATTTTCAGTTTTTCTGTATAAGTTGCTATCAGCAGACCCTTTCGAAAATCCTTGTTGATGAAGATATTTGTCAAGACGATAGTACCATGCCCTTGGAGCTTGTTTGAGACCATATAGAGCCTTTTTAAGTCTATAAACAAGTTTTTCATCATTTCCCAAAATGAATCCTTCTGGTTGTTCTATATAAACTTCTTCTTCTAGATCACCATTGATAAAAGAAGATTTAACATCCATTTGATACACTTTGATTTGTTGGAAGCTTGAAAAAGCAAGAAACATTCTTATGGCTTCAAGTCTGGCTATAGGAGCAAAGGTTTCTTCAAAGTCTATACCTTCTTGTTGTGCATACCCTTTGCACACAAGTCTGGCTTTATTTCTTATAACATCCCCATTCTCATTTAACTTGTTTTTGAAAATCCATTTAGTTCCAATGAAATTTTTGTCATGAGGCCTTGGTACTAATTCCCATGTGTGATTCTTTTCAATTTGATCAAGCTCTTCATTCATGGCTTGAATCCAACATTCATCTTTGCTAGCTTGACTGACACTGTGAGGTTCAATAGTGGACAGAAATTCCAGATTGCTAGAAGATCCCACAAGAGTCCTTCTTGTTTGTACACCTGATCCCTTTTCTCCCAAAATTTGAGATTCTGGATGATTCTTTTGAACATGTCTAGATGGAGCCTTTTCAGACAAATCCTCTTCGGGCTCTTCACTGGGTTCACTATTTGTATCATTACTATTTGATGTAGAAGGATATGTGTCATCATCATCTTAATCTGTTGTTTTCTTTTCTTCTTTTGGTGCCGCAGGAGACTCATCAATAACGACATCAATACATTCAACAATCTTCCGAAGTCTTTTATTGTAACATTTATATGCCCTACTCCTAGAGGAGTAACCAAGAAATATTCCTTCATCTACTCTGGGTTCAAACTTGCCAAGTTTTTCATCATTATTCTTGATAAATAATTTTCTCCCAAAAATTCTAAAATGCTTTATAGTGGGAGGATTACCATACCAAAGTTCATATGGAGTGTTATCACTATTTACACGAACATGTGCTTTGTTGGGAATTTTTACTGCTGTATGTGCAACTTCTCCCCAAAATGTGTTAGGTGTTCCGAAATCATCAAGCATAGATCTAGTCATTTTTTGAACTATTCTGTTCATTCTTTCTACAACGCCATTCTATTGTGGAGTGCCAGCTATAGAGAACTGTCTTTTTATGCCATGTTGTTCACAAAATTCAAGGAATTCCTTGGATGTATATTCTCCTCCTCGATCGGATCTGAGACACTTGATTTTTAGATCTAAGTCATTCTCAACTAGTGCTTTGAAGATCTTAAATTTCTCAAATGCTTCATCTTTGTGTTTAAGCAGCCCAATCCAACACATTCTAGAAAAATCATCAATGAGTAAGGTATAGTATTCTTCACCACGTGGTGAATTTTTCCTCATAGGTCCACATATGTCAGTATGAATGAGTTCAAGAGGCTTACTTGATGATCCTTCCTTGGCATTAAATTGTACCCTGGTTTGTTTGTCGAATTGGCAGGATTTGCATATGATATTTTCAAGTAGGGTAATATTGGGAAGATCACGAACAACTTTAAGTCTGCTTGATTTGTTGATTTGAGAGAAGCTCAAATGCCCAAACCTTCTATGCCATAGCCAATTTTCTGAAGATTTACTCAAATAACATTTTTCTTTGGGGTTCTTCAAAATATATAGGTTGTTTGGAGTTCTTTTTCCTTTTATAATTGCTTTACCTGTATCAAGATCACGTACCACACATTCTTTTGAACTAAAGACAACTTCAGTTCCTTGATCACACATTTGAATTACACTTAACAAGTTATGCTTTAATCCATCCACATACATGACTTCATTAGCTTTCACCTTTTCTTTTAGAAAAACAGACCCTTTTCCCTTAATGACCGCAGGAGTGTCATTTCCAAATGTAACATTTTTTTCTTTTTCTAGAGCACTATATGCAAGAAGTTTGTCTTTATCCCCTGTCATGTGTCTTGAGCATCCACTATCAATGTACCATTGTTTTTCTTCATCTTTTGCAAATAACGCTATGCCACAATTTTCAACTTGTAATTCCTTCTTTTTCCATACTTTGGAGCTTGAAGGAACATGTTCTTTTGGCTGAACTTTGATCCTACATTCAGATTCTTCATGGCCAAAGTTATTGCAATAAGCACATTCAAATTCATTTTGAAGAGGAGAATAGTTGTTATAAGTATTCTTCTCTGTTTCAATATCAATCCTTTTCTTTCTTGCTTCTCTTGTCATGATGGTTTTATATGCAACACATTGAACAACTTTATGACCAAAATTGTGACATGAGAAACATTGTCCATTGAAGAAGAAATTTCTGCGATCAAAAAATCTTCTATATGAATTTACTTTTTGATTGGTATTTATTTGAAAGACATTCCTATTAGTGTTCTTTGAATTGAGATGATCATGCTTTACCTGTGAATATTCTTTATTCCCTTGCTGAGTGGCAGCATGTTGTAAACCAGCTGTAAATGCTTTTAGATAATTTGATGCTGAAGCCTGAGAAGATTCTCCGATATATCCAAGACCTATCTTTATAAAAGGAGAAATTTGTACCTTGATAATCTCATCTAAGGTTTCAGATACTTTAGCAAATCTAAGATTCAGATTCTTTACTTTCTCAAGTTCTTTTCTTAGACTTACTACTTCACACTCTAATTTCTCATTGTGTTTCTCCTTTTCTTCAAGCTGATTTTTCAGAGTTTCTATGGTTATTTTACTCTCTTCTAAGAAAATTTTGAGTTTATTGTTTTCATCAAGAAAATCACTGTCTTCTAGAGCATCCATAAAAGTATCCTTTTCTTCTCTATATTCTTTTTCAAATGCCATAAGAAGTCTAAGATCTTGTTCATATTCTTCCTCACTATCAGATAACCCATCACTATCTTCATGAGTATATTAACTCTTCCTAGTGCTAAAACAATTCTTATTCCATCTTGCTACTTCCTTTCCCTTTTTATGTGTTTCTTTATAAGGACACTTAGCAGCATAATGACCAACTCTTCCACAATCAAAACATTTGAAAGGAAGCTTACCTCTGAACTGTCTGTGCCAAGTTGAAGTTTCTTTACAAAGTTTATTTCATCTTCTTCTGAGATATATCCTGATCCTTCTGGTTTTTGTACTTCCTTCCCTTTTGTAGAACTTCTAAAGACTGCTTCTTTGACTTCAGATGGTCCTCCTCTTCTCATTTCATATGCAGTTAGTATGCCATGAAGTTGCACCATAGTGAGATTTTGAAGATCTTTCTTTTCTTCAAGAGCAGAGACTTTTGACTCAAATTTCGTCGTTAGTGATCTTAAGACTTTCTCAACCAAAGTAGATTCGGTCATTGTTTCTCCCAGATTTCTCATACGATTTACAATATCATCAAGACGTAAAAAGAAATTGGCAATGCTCTCTTCATTATCCATTTTTAGATTCTCATATTGAATTCTGAGAGTTTGGAGTTTAGCACTTTTTACCTTTGCATCCCCTTCATAACTTAGAATGATTTTTTCCCATATTGTGTTTGCTATATTCAGCAGCATGACTTTGACAAATTCTGATTCAGTTAGACTTCCCAATAGAGCATTGACCGCCTTTGCATTTGTTTCATGATTATTTCTTTCCGTCGGATCTTTTGGTACTGCAGCTGGATATTGATATCATTCTTCAACAATTTCCCATACCTCTGCTCCCAGAGACTGAAGATAGGATCTCATCCTTGTCTTCTAGAAGATTAAATTCTTTCCGTTAAAGAGCGGAGGCCTGATAGATGTTGTTCCATCTTGATTGCTCATCTTGCTTGATCTTCCTTCTAGCGGCTAAGCTTTTTAGAAGGACCTGCTCTGATACCAATTGTTGGGAAAAATACTGAGAGGGAGGTGAATCAGTATTTAGGGCTGAACCATTTTTCTTTTCTTTCTCTTAAAACCTTATGTTACAGTACTGCATCCAACATGTATGTCCAGATATCTTATTATGTCTTTACTTAGAGCATTGCATCAGATAAGCCTTAAGCATGAACAAAAATAACAGAGAAAACTATCAAACATACACAACACATATGAACACCAGGATTTAAGGTGGAAACCCAATTTGTGAGAAAACCACCACTGTTGTAATCTCAGTCTTCAATATTTATTATAGAGAAAACCTCGTACAATATATGTTGGTGCAAACTTATACCAGCATGCAGACACCCACCTGCAGAAGGCTACAACTTTCTCTCGTTTACCAGCTACCACTAGAAGGGAGCTACAACCCCCTCTCTGAAGGCTTCGACCCTCAACACTACTGCGGACCTCGTTTCATCAATTTTCATACTGGATCCACCAGTTTCCATACGAAATACCTTGCCAGACACCAGATTTGTTTATTTTCTGTATACTCACACCAGTTCTTCATGATAACGTCCGTCATTCAAACCAGAGATTTATCATCGTCAGATTATGTTCATGGGTGCATTGTAGTCTCAGATTTATCAGTTAAGAACAGAGCTCGCCCATACAGATATTCTTTTTAGAAAAATTTATTCACAACCCTTACCATGCACATATCGTTCTTTATTTTTCTTCTCCTTATATAGTTTTCCCTTTATTAAAACCATGAGTCAAAACCACGACCCGCTAGTGGTATTCCTTTTAGTTTGTCCCACAGGGCTTTTGATCTCTTTTTAATTTATTTATAAATTTTTAAATAAATTGACAAATAATTATATTTACAAATTTTGAATTCCCAAGCCTTATATCTAAAGTTTAACCCTTCGGACTTTATAGAAACATCCAACGCTTCCAAATAAATTAATCTTGCGATAAACCTTTGACCCCGGGCCCACATAAATAGTTAATAGCCAATCCAATACGCCCATCGTACCACGGTAAACCTCGTGCAAGTCCAGCGTCCGATCACTATTAGATTTAGCAAGCTTCTAGATCGGCAGCGTATATGAATATCGCTCAACCTCCGATGCCGAATGTTAACGTGCAATGGCCCGTTGTACCTATGTTAATCTTCGCGCACCTTCAACAAATGATGACCGTCTGATGACCCCTTTCCAGATCAACGATGCTCAACGATATCGCTGGGCATCCTGGGTCGAACTATAACATGCAATGGCACACAGTAAAAAGTGGTTTTGTAGAATCGTACAGGGACGCGTGTCGCCCGTTGTATGGAATCGCTCCTTATCCAAGAGATACCGCTTACTCCGCATAGGTGGTGTGATGAAAACCTTAAACCACCTTTATGGTTCTGCTCTTCCACGCAGGGTTCTGTCGCCTTTTAAATGTATTATTATAATTAAATTGCACTTTAATGTTTTGCATTTCGTCGTCACCAAGTGTTCCGCTACTCCATTAATCTGCGCCATCTCCCATCAACTCCCTCATCAGATACAGAGTATCATTCAACCCTTCCAATTACACAGGACATCATTTGACTCTATTACAGAGATTATTTACACAGAGGTTCAGGGGATTCCATACAAGAATTAATACACATATCCTAACTCTGCAATGATGATTTCATTCTTCTCTGGGCACCGTAGGTATCCTCTGCCCATTATGAAATTGATCTCACAGGTCATATATATTCCGGATTTACTCAACCATACTTAACACAATTCCATAGTTCTTCATCAACATACACAAATCTTGGCCAGATATTCAAATTGTCCTTCAATCTATTACCTTGAATCTTCCTAGCAGCTCTCCCTTTTGCCATCTCCTTTGCAAACTGTATTAAACCCCTAATTCAACTCTACTGCTATGTCTTCTAATTCCTTTGTTTCATCTGCTGCCTTTGCTACCTCTCTGTTTCTTTTGCCTTCCTATCTTTGCTTTGTCTATTCCTTTGCCATCAATTACAATATTTCCAACACTTTCTTCTGTGCAAACCCCTTCACCACAAGTCTAGCTTTGTACCTCTGATTTCCTCTATCTTCTTCCTTCATCCTTTAAACCCATTTATTCTGCAATGTTGTTTTACCTGTAGGCAACATGAATAAGTCTCCAGTCTAGTTATGTATTAAGGAGACCATCACTTCTTCCATGTCTACCTCCCAATTCTTCCTGGTTTCGACCTGCATTGATTCTTCATCACATTCAGGTTCACCAAAACTAGTCAATAATAAATAATATAATGAAGGAGAGTGTCATTCAGGGAGTCTACTTATCTTGGTAGAACTTCTGACACCTCTTTCAGGTGTTTGAGGTGCCTATCGCTGTTGTGGTGGTTTTTGTTGTTGTCGTTGTTGATTACTATTATTTGCAGACACCTTTAATTTTTCTGTGATCTCATAAAGAACTATGTATTCATTGTTTTCTTTTTCCTATTTCTTTTCCTACAGTTGATTCTTATACAAGAAATTTTCATTGAATATTACATCTCTGTTCCTAATTATTTTGCGATTTTCATAATCATAAAAGCGATAACAAAAATCATTAACACCATATCCAATAAAGGTAAATTTATTTGATTTTTCCTCAAGATTTGTTCTATTTTCTTTATTAATATGGACAAAGGCCTCACAACCAAAAGGCTTTAACAAAGAATAGTTTATGTTTTTACCTGTCCATGCCTCCTCTGGAATACCACCATCCAAGGAACCTGAAGGCCCTCTATTATTAGATAAACAATAGTATCTACAACATCTACCCAAAATTGTAAAGGCAATCCTGCACGCAATCTCATGCACCTTGCACGCTCCATGATTGTTCTGTTCATCCTTTTTGACACACCATTTTCTTGTGGTGTTCTAGGAACTATCTTCTCTGATAGTGGGGATACCCGCCAAACCCACATTCCCAGTACCTTTCAATATTTCACTCAAACTGTGTGTAAAGTGCATCCAAAGTTCCTTGATCAATCAACTCAGAATCCACAATTCTGGCAACCTCACAGTCTTCCCTTATTCCACGCTGGCAATTTAACTCTTAAGCTTGAGAGCGTTAATATCTCAGATCTCATAGATTTGAGATATTAATTCCAAAGTTAGCATATGTATGTAACATCTCAGATTCACTTCTTTTCCATGGGAGTTCTACTATCACCCAAAGGTCACTGTCACGCTCATTTGCATCCTTGATATGGACCAATCATACCATATAGACCTTCTCTACTAACCAAATGTTATTCCACCATGATTTCTTCATGCGTACTATAATATATCAATATATATTACTGTCTGGAAGCACTATGATGACAACCAACAACTTGGACCCCTCTCTCAATCAAAGACTTGACCACACTCGGTTAATACCGTGGTTTGGACACACGACTATTCACTTTGTAACCGGGGACTTTGTATAATTAAACACATGCCATTACAACCGATGGGCCCACAAATACATATATCAACAACCAATCAAATGCGTCCACCGTACCTCATCTAACGTCTGTGCACCTTGGTTAAACTCCGCGCAAGTCCAACGCGCGATCACCGTCCGATGGCCCTTTCCCAAATCAACGGCTCATACGCATATCGCTCGGCGTCTTGGTACGAAGTATAACGTGCGATGGTGCGTTTTAAATGGCGGTTTTGTTATTTCGCTTGGGGACACGCGTCAGGAACTCTATGGAATCGCTACGAATTCTCCAATACCGCCTTCCGTATAAGAGTGGTGCGATGAATACCACCGTTCACTCTAAACCTTCGTTATTGTTCTTGGTTCCACTCCCTTCCATGCAAGGTTCCGTCGTATAATACACTTTTTCACCTTAAATCTGCCCACTTATATTTCTTCGACACCTCTGGTATACAATATTCGTCCTTCCTACGATTGTTTTGCTCACACTTCGCGGGGTACTCATCGACTCAGTTTTCCATGGCCTATCACAAGGCTTTATATCACCACCGGAACCCACTCGCACACGATTGCGGCCTTAAAAATTCTATGCCACTGCCCAATGACTCACAGTCTGTTGTCATGGTGATTAACACGGGGTCCTATCATACATTTAACACCAAGACTCATAACCTAATCAATACTTCGGCATCATTAGACCTTCCATGCTTGCACAGAAGCATACAACTACCAGAATTCAGGAATTGAGCGATCACATAGAGTCCATATCTTTCATCAAGAAACATATATACATTCACACATGATTTAACTCAACAAATGCACATACAAAACTGGAACATTTCTTATTTACACAGTGGATTAAATTACAACCTTCTAGCAGCCAGATCTTCAATCTGATGGCCTTCTTCCCCTATGCATCTCTCTGCAAGTATAGGTAGGTCTATGTGCAGGTCTGTGTAGCCCTTTGCAGCCCCCTGGCTCTATCACAGGGGTTTATTTTTATACATATTGTAAATCAGTCGATTAACTTCCTTGATGACTCTTGGACTCCTAAGCTAGCCTAACTTCTAACTATCTCTTCAGGTGCCCATCAAACATTCGAGCAGTTACAATATTTTCCCTCTAATTAAGTAAATTACTCAATTATGAATATTTATAGGGGAAAAAAAAACATGAGGCTCTCCTTTACATTTATTTATGTACACAAGTGTCTTGGGTCTAATGCCCCTGCATCAAACTCCCCAGGTCCAAATGATTCATGATCTCCTAATCATGTGCTTTATTTTTATCTGCCTGGATTCCACACCTTGTTCTGTAACTGGACATCCGTTGCAGCGTCCTCCTTTTGCATTCCTCCTGGCTTCCAAAATTTATGCTGTACCTTTGCATCCTCTATCTACTTTGCTTGTGATGTTGCTTCCTTGTTTCCTTGCTGTTGCCCTTTTCTGAGGCATCTTTATTATTCACTTTCTTATAAACTCTACTTATTTGTCTAATCTTTCCTCTGACTGCTAGACACTTAATTTTGTTCACTGCATTCTTAATTCTCTAGCTCTTACTACTGCCCAAGCTCCTATGCTTACTGCCACCCAATCATCCATACCCTCTCTGCAACAGTAAAATTTATGCTCCTCTGCTTGAAACACTTCAGCTTGTTGCTTCAGCACTCTCTCTAGCAACACTCCAAGCTGTTGTTCTGGAATTTCACCTTCTTTTCTGAATATCTTCAGCAAACATTATTGCCATCTCCTTTGGCCAAACAAATAATCAATATGCTGCAACTCAGGTTCAACATCTTCTTCTTCTGCCTTGGAAATCTTCCGTAATTTCTTTCCTTCTTCTTGACTAACTCCAGTAATCAAATCAAGTTCTCTAGCCACTGTATTTTCATCTTCTGTCAAAGTGAAACTCTGGTTCTCCACTGCTGTAGCAGCCTCAACATTATGTCATGCATTCTTCTCTTTAATCTTCCCTTGGCTATTCGAACAATCCAATTCTTCTCTGCTACCAAGAGCAACAATTTCCTGCGTCTGAGAAATGGTTGTCTCAAATTCATTCAGTTTCTCATCCTTATTCTGCAACAGCTCTTCTTCTTCTAGGACAACTCCAAGTAATGGATTGTCTTCTGCTTTGCCTGTCAACACAGCCACTTCACCAGTTCCAAAACCCCAATACCTAATGTTTCCTACTGATGATCCAATTAGAAACTCTTTTCTATCTTCATCCCATTGTGTCTTCACATTATGCAAACCCCAATTCTGAAATTGAGGTCTTATCTCTTGTATGGAATCCTGTTGATTCAGCATACTCTCTAGCAGCTCAATTTCTCCATTCCCTGGTTTGATGTCTTCCACAGAATTCTCCTTCTCTTTCAATTGACTGCCCCATGCTGTCAACTTATCTTCACCACCAACAGTATTTTAATTCATCAAATATTTGTTAGAACAAAGTCTACAAGGCCTCATAGCCTTCCCTTCTTCTGTCAGCATCCCAATACGATGTCCCAACTTTCTTTTCTCCTCAATCAGCACATCAGAATGTTGATTCCAATTCTTCGAACATTTCTTGAGACTGTCTGCTAGTCTCCCTTCTGCACCATCCCCTTCAAGGATGTCTTTCTGCTCTAGTTCATAAGAATGAACTTTCTCATCCATCTCTGCCCTTACAATATGAACACTTTATTTCTGTGGTTCTGTCCTCTGCTCATGCCACAATCTCGGCATCTCCTCCAAGAGAACATCTTCAACATTTTCATTGTCTTCATTACCTTATGCTATCACTATCTCCTCAGTCCTCATTAGAATAAAATCCTGATTTCCCATCTCTGCAAAAACTCCAGCTACCTGTCCATCATTCTCCACATGGCCATTCAACAAAAGCAGCCTGTCATTATCAGCATTAATGATAAACTCATCACCATCAACCCCATTGAAACAATCTCTTCTATCAAATAAGGAATTTATGAATTCCTTCTACTACAGTAGTTCAATATGTTCTTCATCTGAAAGATACTCATCATACTTTACTTGGCAACAGTTAGCTTCATCTGTCACATTTTCATCATGTCAACTACCTTCATTGACACCTGCATTCACACAAAACTTGTCAGATGAAAAAACACAAGACCTCATGGTCTCAATTGGTGATTTGGTCACCAAATCTTTCTGTTGTTCCAAGTCTTCTATATTTTCCAGAGATTCTTCAATGGCTTCTTCTCTAGAGTCCTTAAGCTGTTCAGCCTCCATCTTCTGGCCAATATCACAACCTAAAACTCTTCTGCTTCCAATATGTTGGAAAGTAGAATCTTCCTCCAACTGTGCATGGACATCCTCAAAGCATGTAGCTGCTTCATTTTCTTCCTCAGTGACAACATCAACAATTTGTTCTTTCTCACCTGTTGTTCCTGCAACCATAAAAAATATGTCAGATGTAAGGCTCTTGGACCCCTTGGTCTCACTTGAAGCTTCAGTCTCCAAGTCCTTCTCCAAATACTCAATCACTCTGAGTATTTCTTTCTTCTTCTAAGCATTCATCATTTGCTCCTTCTTCCCTTGTAGCCTCTGCCACTTTATCTTCTTCTTCATGAGCCATCCAACTCTCTGGCTTTCTTCTATCCTTCTCTTCAGTTCATTGAGCTCCTCCCTGATCTCAGCAACTTCTCTCCAATATTCTTCATCTATGATTCTCTTTCTCATGCCATTTGCTTTGGCATCTTCACACACTCTTTTGTTGTGGTCTCTCTCAGAACCTCTGAAATCTCTGTAGTCTCTGCTATGGCTCTCAGTAGCCATTCTCTTCTCTAGGATTTCTTCACTTACAAGCTGCACTAAGCCTCTGCAACAACAAGCTCTCTTGCTGCAACTTACGTCACCAAGCTTCTCTCCTGAGCTCCGGCTTTTGGCAAGTACTGGTCCCCTCTCTTTGGAACCTCCTGAGCACTCTCTCTGCTCTCTAGGCTTCACTCTGCAACTTTCTCAAGAACATCCCTTTTCTTCTTTCATCCAACCTAAGTTGGGAATTATTTTAGGTTCTGCCACACTCTTTATGCACTTAGAATCCCTTGTTGGATTCTTCCATCACTGCTCTCAAAGCTTGTGATCTACTACTGCTGAGATGTCTTCCTCAATTGCTTGCACTCTGTAGTCTGCAAACAATCCCTTCCAACCAGAGTCCAAATAAGGCTCATCATCTTACCTCTCAAGATCCCTAAATGATCTTGTTCCTGCACTGCATTTCTACCTGTTGCAATCTTCTGTCTTCAAATCCAGATTCTGTGCACCTGGAGACCTTCACTGCATGTCAAAAAAAATCTGCAATTTTCTATATTAAACAGATCCTAACATCAACTATCCTTTCTTGTTCAGTACATGTGCATTTCAAAAACAAACTCTTCAATGAGCTAACTAAATTCTATCTCCGATACCACTTGATAGCAGGGATACCCGCCAAACCCACATTCCTAGTACCTTTCAATATTTCACTCAAACTATGTGTAAAGTGCATCCAAATTTCCTTGATCAATCAACTCACAATCCACAATTTTGGCAACCTCACAGTCTTCCCTTATTCCACACTGGAAATTTAACTCTTAAGCCTGAGAGCGTTAATATCTCAGATCTCATAGATTTGAGATATTAATTCCAAAGTTAGCATATGTATGTAACATCTCAGATTCACTTCTTTTCCATGGGAGTTCTACTATCACCCAATGGTCACTGTCACGCTCATTTGCGTCCTTGATATAGACCAATCATACCATATAGACCTTCTCTACTAGCCAAATGTTATTCCACCACGATTTCTTCATGTGTAATGTAATATATCAATATATATTACTGTCTGGAAGTGTTATGATGACAACCAACAACTTGGACCCCTCTCTCAATCAAAGACTCGACCACACTCGGTTAATACCGTGGTTCAGACACACGACTATTCACTTTGTAACTGGGGACTTTGTATAATTAAACACATGCCATTACAACCGACGGGCCCACACATACATATATCAACAACCAATCAAACGCATCCACTGTACCTCATCTAACGTCCGCGCACCTTGGTTAAACTCCGTGCAAGTCCAACATGCAATCACCGTCCGATGGCCCTTTCCCAAATCAACAGCTCGTATGCATATCCCTTGGCGTCTTGGTACGAAGTATAACGTGCGATGGCGTGTTTTAAATGGAAATTTTGTTATTTCGCTTTCGGACACGTGTCAGGCACTCTATGGAATCGCTACGAATTCTACAATACTGCCTTCCGTATAAGAGTGGTGCGATGAATACCACCGTTCGCTCTAAACCGTCGTTACTGTTCTTGGTTCCACTCCCTTCCATGCAAGATTTCGTCGTATAATACACCTTTTCACCTTAACTCTGCCCACTTATATTTCTTCGACGCCTCTGGTATACGATCTTCGTCCTTCCTATGATTGCTTCTCTCACACTTCGCGGGGAACTCATCGACTCAGTTTTCCATGGCGTATCACAAGGCTTTATATCACTACCGGAACCCACTCACACACAATTGCGGCCTTAAAAATTCTATGCCACTGCCCAATGACTCACATTCCGCTATCATGGTGATTAACATGGGGTCCTATCATACAGTTAACACCGAGACTCATAACCTAATCAATACTTTGGCATCATTAGACCTTCCATGCTTGCATAGAAGCATACAACTACCAGAATTCGGGAATTGAGCGATCACACAGAGTCCATTATCTTTCATCAAGAAACATATATACATTCACACATGATTTAACTCAAAAAATGCACATAAAAGACTAGAAAATTTCTTATTTACACATTGGATTAACTTACAACCTTCTAGCAGCCAGATCTTCAATCTGATGGCCTTCTTCCCCTATGTAGCTCTCTGCAGGTATAGGAAGGTCTATGTGCAGGTCTGTGAAGCCCTCTACAGCCCCCCAACTCTATCACAGGGGTTTATTTTTATACATATTGTAAATCAATCGATTCATTTCCTTGATGAATCTTGACTCCTAAGCTAGCCTAAATTCTAACTATCTGTTCAAGTGCCCATCAAAAATTTGGGCAGTTACAATATTTTCCCTCTAATTAACTAAATTACTCAATTATGAATATTTACAGGGGAAAACAAAACATGAGGCCCTCCTTTAAATTTATTTATGTACACAAGTGTCTTGGGTCTAATGCCCCTGCATCATTCTCTCTGTGAATTCCATGCTTTGAACAGTACCTATCAAACTCTTTACTGCAATATTCACCTCCATTGTATGATCTCAAATGCTTCAACTTCTTTCCTATCTCAATCTCAACCAAAGCTTTCCATTTCTTGAAGGTATCAAATACATCATATTTATTGTGAATACAATAAGTCTAGCTTTTTCTAGTTGCACCATCAATAAAAGTAACCTAATAACGATAGCCATCAAGAGATGATATCTGAGCAAGTCC
The DNA here is from genome assembly GCA_034641835.2 of Pinus albicaulis. Lineage (NCBI taxonomy): Eukaryota > Viridiplantae > Streptophyta > Pinopsida > Pinales > Pinaceae > Pinus > Pinus albicaulis. The sequence continues at coordinate 220,447,576 of CM076574.1, forward strand.
CCATACATATGTATGCACAAGCTCTAATTTTTTTCTCTTCTTTTGTTTCCAAACTCGAAGAAATATGGCTCTCTTTTGTTTTCCATAAACACAATTCTCACATAAATCCAAATCAATATTCTTCAAACCCAACAACAAATTTCTTGACTTAAGAATCTTCATCCCCTTTTCAATCATGTGTCCAAGCCTATGATGCCATAATGTTGCATCTTATCCTTTGGAAGTTAAAGCATTAATAGAAATAGAAATACCATTTCATAAATACAATTTACCAACATTTTCGCCTTTTGCTATTACCAGGGCTCCTTTAGTGACCTTCCAAGTTTTATCTTTGAAAGTTTTCACACAACCTTCACCACCTAACTACCCCGTTGAAATCAGATTTTTCTTCAGATCTCGAACATGCCTTACCTCATTTAATAACCATTAGTTTCCATTCTAATTTTTTACAAGAACTTTACCCATTCCAACAATTTTACATGGTTTATCATCACCCAAACAAACTTGTCCAAAATCTCCTTGAACATAGTCATGAAAATATTTATTATCAGGTGTGGCATGGAATGAGGGTCCTGAATCTACCACCTAGGAATCAGTAACATTGTCTAAAGAAAGAATCAAAGCATCTTGTAACACATCACCTGTCACATTTTATTCATGGTTGTTTTCTTGTTGTGTGTCTCCTTATTTTCCATTCTGAGATCTACAATATCTCTTCAGATGTCCTTTCTTTCCGCATTTCTAGCACACTATCCCCAACCTGGACTTGGATCTGCCTTTTCTTGATTTACTGCGATATCCTAAGCTATTTCCTCTTTCCATTTTTCTTCCCCTAGTCTCTACACTCAAATCATTACCCGATGTCTCACCGGGGCTTTTCCATCGCATTTCCTCGCTAACGATAGCACCTACAACATCACCAAACTTTACAGTACTAGATCCACAAATAGAGTTACTAATGGGCATAACTAAACCATTCCAACTTTTTGGAAATGAGCACAGAAATAACATAGCCATAACTTCATTATCAAATTTTACTCCTACATAACTTAACTAACTAGTAACCGTATTAAAATCATTTAAATGGTCAGCAACATATCCACCTTCCAAAATATTCATATTAAATAAACATTTCATAAGAAATACCTTATTTGAGGCCAACTAATTTTCATATAGTTTCACCAATGCCTTAATTATAGCCTCTATTGTTGTTTCCATTGAAATATTGAAGGATACTAATGTTGTGAGGCCTAGCCATAATGTTCCAAGTGCCTTTCTATCGAGAATATCCCATTCTGCGTCTGTCATGCTTGTCGGCTTGTTTGTTTTTCCACTAAATGGTAAGCACAAATATTTATGATACATATAATCTTCCATCTACATCTTCCACAATGGGTATTTTTGGCCGTTAAATTTATCGACCCTAAAATTACCATCTTCCGCCATTGCTCCCACTCGAACTAGGAACCCTTCTTTCCTACAAGTTTATCAGCCAAATAGACCTTCGGATCTGATACTAGTTGTTAGAAAATTATATATTATAGAGAAAGGAAACACATAAAATATGCGAAAAAAAAAACACATAAAACATATAAAAAAGAGAAATAAAGATATATGTGGTTCACCCAATTTGGGCTATGTCCACCCCGAACATCCAGCCCTTCCTTTATATTATCCATCAAAATGAAGAGACACAACCCACAACAGATCCACTGTAATATCCTCTATTCTCTCTCACAGTCTCCCTATATGTTTCTCGCTATGAGAAATACACATACAATACACAGTCGCAATACGATACCCTCATACAAAATGAGGGGTTGCCTTCTAGGGAAAAACGCTAAATTAAGCATAACTTCTACCATCACATCATTTGCCTAATGAATGGCCTAGATTGAATAGAAATTACAATAATTTTACAAGGGAAATTTACATTTGTTTTTAGCTTTGGGGACACTGCCCCCGAAACCCCCCGCCAGGGGGGGCTCCATAAAGTCACAGTCGCCCCCCTTGGACCCCCCAAGCAACATTCCATTATGGGTGGCATTGTTGCCCTGTTAAGAACAGGGGTCCACTGTTGTGATACATATAAATAAAGAAGATAAGCATGCCCCACACCCAATAAACCACACTAGTGCCAATCTTATTCTTGGACAGAATCAAATAGAGGACACCGCACTCAATATTGTGGGATAAAACCATGGTAATGCCCCCTGGTATCATAATTTTTAGAGTGTAAAAGGCATACGGGACTTGGATCGTTCTTGTCCGCGTGTATACATGACTTGGCCTACATGAACTCACGTATAGAACCTTCAATCATGAATATTAACCATTGGCCTACATGAACTCATGTATATAACCTTAAATCATGAGTATTAACCATCTTATGTTGGACTTAAACATTTCTTCTGCTAGACCTTCTGTAAAACCACTGTGCTTCTCCAAAAGTCATATACTTCATCAATTTCAATAGAGTTACCATCAAGGACAACATATGCAACCATAGGAATCATATTCCCAACATATTCCAGAGTCAAAGTATGGATCAAAATGAGTTGAAGAAAACAATTCTACAGGGCAGCTACACGAGGTGTTATAAGAGGTCATGTATTGTTATAGGAGGCCTTGTTTTTCTACAGGAGGAGTTCCAAGATATTTTCAAGGACATAAATGGTATCTTGATGGAATATTAAGGTGGGTGAAGGTATAAGTAGGTGAATGAAGGGTGTGGGAGCACCTTCACCAAGATTAGTACCCCTCATAGGCCTATCTTACACCAATACTGATGCTCGCGACATCTTTTATCTACTGTAACAGAGTAAATTCAGAGACATAATTTAGAAGCAAGGTGAGGTACCTAGAAACAATATGAAGAGGTCTAGGTAGATGTGTAAAGGTTTGGAAACCCTTACAAAACAACACACTTCCTACATATAGTCATGCAAATGCATCAAATGACCAATAATATAGTGAGAGAAATTACCATGGAAAAGATGAATTCAATTTTATTAACATCTAATCTATCCTACTACACTAACATAATTTCCAAATCAATGATACCAACTTCTGAGTTGGAGAAACTATACATGCAAAAATTATTACAACTGACATTTACCAAATTCCAAGAAATCATAAAAAAATCTTTTTGGGTTGTGATTATGGAACTTTCCATTCACTCTTCCCATAAGAGAGGTCATAATAATTCCTGTAATCACAAGTTTTTATAATATAAAATATACTAAAACAAATAAATAACTGTAATACTCTGAAATAAGAACAAGAAATAAATACAAGAGAGGGACTAAAGCCTATGGGTTGGGCCCAAACCTAAGGGTTCCAACCCTCCAAAACTAACTCAAATGTAGATCAATAGTAAACTTATCATTGATAGAAAATGATCGTCACATACATCATGGAAAATAAGAATGGAAATGTCAGGCACTAGCCTCAAAATAATTATTCTTAGCTGCAATGAAAATTTGAATCCTAATGAGTGTTGCAGCTGTTTTATTTATACAAAAATAATGTAGGGGAGAATTCCTTGAAATGAGGAATGCTCCCCTCCAAAATCACGAGGTTTGTGGATTTGGTTCCCTTTATCGTTGTCATTCACTTGGAGTTCCTCTACTACTAGTGAATTTGAGTTGCTGGAGAGGGTTATGTGATCTCAAGTCGAGTTAGGGATTAATGAGGTGGAGAATCTCGCTATATTCCCTCTAGGTTTCTCCATCAACCCCTTACATGGTAAATATATCCAAAAATGCTTCTTTGACCTGTATATTAAAAATATGAAAAACACCTTATAGTCTTCCTACTAAGCATATTATGACTAAAAATGTTAATTAATGTGAAAATATGTGAGCTTTAAGGGATGGAGGACAACACAATTAACTTCAAAAGATACCTATTGATTAGACCCATCACACGTTGGCCCCAATATAAATAACAAAAATACATAAGAACAGAAGCCTACAAAATGTCTTTGTCTCACTAGCCTAATATCAAGGTAGATATATTTACATCATAAATTGGAAGGGGTACTAAAAATCATATAATATTATGGAAATTTTGGTAAAAGATTAATAGAACTTACTTTATAATTAAACATGGAAATGCATTTAGAAAAAAGTTATTAAATTGATCTCTCTCTCTCTCTCTCTCTCTCTCTCTCTCTCTCTCTCTCTCTCTCTATATATATATATATATATATATATATATATATCTACATTTATCATGTGCACCTAGTCAATGATGGAAAAATAAAAGGGATCTAGGGAAGGGAAAAGTTATGAGAAGATATTACCATGTGATGAAAAATATATATATTGAAAATAAAATAAAATAATTACTTCTACATGAAGTAATACTTGGGTGGATAAATAACAAGAAATTAGTAATTAAACTAATTATTAATTTCTAGGAGATGGAAAAATTGAATTAGCCTTAAAGGCTATATAAGAAAGATGGATTGGGCTTGAGAGCTCACATTTTTGAAGCATATTGTTGGATGGATGTGGTAATGTTCAACGATCTTAAGGATAGACAATGTTGAGTTTGGTATCATATTTTTTCTATTATTATAAAAGAGGATATTTCAAGCTTTAGAGGGGCCACACATTCTACACGCTATATTTTGTACCTTTTTCATACAACACATTATAGCTCAAGGGTCCTGAAGGAAGAACAGTGCCTATTTGGGAACTATTAGGGTGGTCAACTAGTAAGAAAATTTTATATTTTAAAAAGGATAATTGAAGCTAATACCAGGATAAATATTTTAATTAAAAATAATCATGGGATGATGTTTTGTATGCATTTAAAAAATGAATTTATCAACACTAATGTTCCGAGGCCCGTAGCAGTAGACACCGCTCTTCTTGATGCTTGGGAAAATAAGGTTGGAAAGGCGAGAAGGATCTTATTAGAGTGAGTTAGAGATCACGTTATCTAGAGCCTCCATGGCTAGGCGACTCTATATGCAATTTGGAAGGCCTAGATAGATCTGTTTTAGAACAACAATGACCACAGAAAATTGGCAATGAAGGACAAGCTCAGGAAAATCAAAATGGAGAAAGGAAACACTCTTCTGAAATACTTGACCAGTTTAATCCAATGTTGAGATGAGCTTGGAAGTGTTAGGATTACTATAGTGGATGATGAATTGATGAGCCTAGCACTTCTATGCCTTCCAAAGATCCAACATATTTATCAGGACTCTGTCAATGGGAGGGAGAAGCTACCAGATTGGGAGTGAATTTGGTCGGATTTGGTACAAGTAGAATTCAACTGGAATACCAGGGATGGATCCTCATCCAAGACAGATGATGAGAAGAATGGGGCCTTGGCTTGTAAGGGAAAGAAGGGAAGGGAAAGAAATCATATTCCAAATATAAGACCGATAAAGAAGGCAAGAAGTGTGACATGTCCAGAGTGAAATTTTTTCACTATCACGAGCATGGACATTATGGATTAGTGTGGTACTTGGATAGTGGTTCATATTTCCACATGACAGGAGACAAATAACTCTTTAGTAGCTTGGATGATAATGATCTTCATATTCATATCGAGATGGGTGATGACGAGAGGTATAGTGCTACCGGGATTGGTACAGTTACTTTCCAGAGACAGACAGGTAAACCTTTCTTATTAAAAGATGTCATGCATTTACCAGGCTTGAAAAAGAATTTAGTTTCAGCTATTATGTTGGAGGATAGAGGATATGGTGTGGTTTTCATTGAAGGGAAAGAATTTCTTTGTCGTGAAGCCACATGACAGGTTAAGAATATTGGGGTTCATGTGAAGAACCTCTATAAAATTTTTGTAGATGGTTGCACAACATTGATGAGTAAAGTAGACAGAATGGTGAGCTAGGATGAGGGTGAGTTATGACACGGGATATTGGGCCATCTACACAACAATTCCCTAAAGGTCATGCAATAGATATCTATTGGGCTTCCAAAGGGTACTCTTGAGCAGATAGACACATGCAAGGGATGTAACATGGGGTAGTATACAAAGGCCACTTTTCACGAGAAGGAGAACCAAGCAGTGGAAATCCTTGAGAGAGTTCACTCAGATGTGTATGGACCATTCTCTACAGCTTATAAAATAAAGCACAACTATTATGTGATTTTTGTTGATGATTTTTCTAGAAAGTATTGTATCTACTTCATGTAAAATAAAGATCATATGTTCTCAAAAAATTTTGAGTTCAAAGCACTGGTTGAGAAAGATATAGGGCAGTAGGTGAAGGCTCTGAGGAGCAACAATGGTGGTGAGTATTGTTACACCAATTTTTGGTCATCTAACCTGTTACTATTAGATGGACCAAAGTACACCATGTAAGACCAATTTTACCCCAAGTAAAATTTCTTTCACTATGGAAAATAACTTAGTAATCCATATCTTATTAAGTTGTTTATGGTCTAAATAAGAAACCCCGTGAGGAAATATTAAATAAATCCATATTTGTCTGATTTTCCTCAAGGGAAAATTAATTAAACATTAGTTTAATTAATATTCCAGGTCATATTTAACCCAGAATGAGAAAATTAGTTAGATAAATCACTATTTATCTTATTGTTTTCTAGGAAAAATTATTTAAACATTATTTAAATAATATTCCTTGTTAAATTTGGCTAAATCATTTATAAATAATTGAATAAATCACTATTTATTTAATTATTACTCAACCAAACTCTTAAAGTAATAAATAAGTCATTTATTTGTTTATTATTTACAAATAAAGAGATTTGACAAAATTCAAATTTTTTTTCCCTCCAACAAATATAATAAAATATTCCATAAAAGTTGGATCTAGATTTGGTTAATAATATGTTAATTATGCACCAATATCTAGACTAACTCAATATTTTGTTATAAATAGAAGGGCTTTTCCATTCATTCACTACCTTTTGTTGCCTAAAGGTTACTCTGGATCTATACTTTTGGTCTGACTTTGATCCTCGATCATTGCCATATTTTTCTATCTTTTTGTTTGTGAACTGCCCTAGAGTTCCATTTTTTGTCTAGGTTTTCTACACCATCAAGAGAGAGAGATCTTAGATCTGAAGCGCTGAGGACATACAAGAACCCATCCCGTTGAGAGGGACTGGTAACATTTTTCTATGTTCCCTTCCTAGGTGTCATAAATACAAAATTCTTTGAAAATATTCTTGTCTTTTCTATTGGATGCATGGAGAAAATCTTGCTTTTATTTGATGTTTAATGTCTTAAACTGCATAGATATGGATTTTGTAGCATTTATCTTGGTCAAATAACTATATATCCAAAGAAATTGGAACCCATCTTTGATATTAGGGCTATTTGTTATGCACAACTAAAGTGAGCTTTTTTCGTACGCTTGTGATTAGAATTCACAATAACAACTGGCGACTCCACAAGGTTTCATATTTACGACTGTTGTCATTTTTCAGATCCCTACATGACCAGCTGATTCAAACCCTATGGTTTTTCTTTAGCTTCTTGTTTTACTTTTCTTGATGTTTTTTATAACCTTTAAAACCCTAAAACGGTAAAAATTCTAACCTTCGTGTGTTTCTGGGCTTATTGCGCAGGTGACATGTATCAGCCGTAGTTGAGACGACACTTTTTTCTGAAACCTGCTCTTGAGAGTGTCAGAAGTGCAAGTCACACTTTTTGGGCCAAAACCTGCGATCTCAACCTTCAGGGCACAGAAAAGTACCAAAAAACTACGACCTCTGTGGAAAATAGTTCAGAAACTGACTTGTACTTTTTGCGGGAATTTTTCTGTGATTTTTCTAGATTTTTCTAGGCTACTGTTCAGGGTTTTATGACCTATGTCTCCACCCATTTTGGACTTTTACTTACTCTTTTTTACTCATCGAAGTAGGAACCTAGCCCCCTAGGGCTTTAGTACACTTCCACCTTTCTAGGAGGAGTTTAGTTGAAGCAGGTCATCTGAGATTTCAATGTGTTTAGTCATTTTTAAGATCTGATCCTATACATTCAGATCCATTTCAGATTGGTTATTCATTCATCCAAAACACCTCTTTTAATTTTTGTTTGGTCCTCTTCTAGGGTCCCCTCTATTTCCCTTCAAGTTGTAGCCTTTTTCCACCTCATTTGCAACACTTTTCCCTCTACTTTTTTTATGTTTTCTACACCTATTTCTAGCAGATCTGACCTCTAGATCCCTGTCCCTCCCAACTTTAGATCCATTGGCCATTTTTTGTGTGTTTTGACTAGATTTTTCCCACCCATAGACTAGTTGTTGGGAAGCCCGCCTCCTAGGGTTTAGATTGATGCATCTTTAGCTATTTATTTTATGTTTTATTCAGTTTACTTTAATGTTATTTTCATATTTGTTTATAGTTATAAAACACCCTTTTTATTTTTTCTCTACACAAGTTTGGGTTTAAAAATTAAAATTAACACACTTAACACACACACCCTAAGTGAAGAGCACCTGGTTTACACCGCCAGGCCAAGACTATAACATTGTAATCATTTGATCCCACACCTCTCTGCCCTTGTTTCAACATTGTAATCATTTTATCTTGCACCTCCTTGCCCTTGTTGGTCTCTCTTCCTTTTTTGATCCGTGTCTGTTTTTTCATCATTGCACCCCCAAGGTGTTTATCCCAGAGACTTATTGGCCTTCATCCTCAGTTTCCGTTAGGAATACTTACTCCTCCGTGTAGGATTCAAGTTAGTCCTCCACCGAGTCCTCATTTTGACTCTACTTCTGGTTCATCAAGTTCCCCTTCTAGTTCTATCCCTGGTTCTCCACCTGTCACCTTCACCATGTCTGGTTCAAGACCTAATACTAATGGTAGCCCCAGCCCTAATGTTGGGAATACTACTAGTGGGACCACAAGAGGAACTATCACGGCTGCTCCTTTGCTCCCTTTTATGGCAAGCCTCAGTCTTCTTGATTTTAACAAGTTTCTCAATGAACCCATTCACCATGATCGTGGTTTGCCTACTATGCCAACCAAGCTCCCTTCCAACATCCCCAAGTTTTAAGGTCTTGCTAGAGAAGATCCTACAAAAGATGTTTGATATTTCCACATTTGATGTTCATCTAACTCCATCACCAATGACTCTGTCCCTCTTCGATTGTTCCAACGTAAGCTTACTGGAGAATATTCTAAGTGGTATGTTGACTAGGCCTCCTCCTCTCATACTAGTTTTGCGACTCTTACCATAGATTTTCTGTCTTACTTCCATCTTCCCCTTCGTTATGACACTAGTACCGAACTTTTGACCTCTTTCCTTCAATCAGCTGCGACTTGCCTATCCGATCATGTAGGAGTGGCGAAGAAGAAAGAGCCTATGTCGAGCCCCTACCTTCGAAGACCGTGTCTACATGGACTGGTTTCTTAGATTCCTTTTGCCTACTATTGGCAAAGATGTCGCATCTCATTTCCCTCAGGCCGAAGAAGCTGCACTCCAGATTGCATTGAAATATGACCTGATATACACACAGTCTGGTTATGTTTATACCATCTTACCTGATCTCCCTAGACCTGGTGGTGCCAACGCACCGGGGGCATCCCATGCCACCGATAGTATTGTTGGAGCCCTTTCTCATCTGTACACTCATACTTCCATGGGTTATGGTTTCCGTCAGGGATGAGCCAGCTCCTCCAGAAATTTTCCCCCTCCTAATAGCATGTATCCAGGATGTGACATGCCTCCTCCTTTTTCCCAACCTATTTACCACAATGTTTCCCAACCTCCTTATCATCAGTATCCCCAGCCTGGTGCTCCGGCTCCTCCAGCATTAGCACCTCATCTTCCCTTGCCTTCTTAACCCCCGCAACAGCAGCCACCACCCCCCCAGGGGCATGTGTATGCACAACAGGGCAGGACTAATCCTCATACTCCCAAAAATAAGAGGAGAGGAAACCAAAACCAATCTGCCCTGGGTAATCCAGGACCTAATCCCCAAAGGAATACACCTAACACTACCAACCAGCAACTGGGAACTCACCCCAAGCAGGACAAGCCTGTTCGCATAAACAAACCTTGTTCTTGTTGTTGTGTCTATGGTCACTATACCCACGATTGTCCTCTTTTACCTCAGATGCGGCAGATGTGGGAAGCTCAAGTAGCATCTTGAGGACAAAAAGCCTCCCCTTCGGTTCCTCCCCATATTGCACCTATCCAGCTGGTTGTGTTTACCAATCCTTTCCCCTAGCAAGGATTCGTGGCTACCTAAGCACCTGCAGGTCAGGCGGCCACTCAACCTCCTCCATCTAGCACCTCTGACTACCAGATTCTCATGATGAACTCTGACCAACCCATTATTATTGACCTCAACCTTCAGACTCGGTCCCGTCAGTACAACAAGCCTCCCGCTACATCTGCCCCCGAGCCCCCTTCTTTAGGTTCCACGGAGCCTCTTTTGACAACCAATGGTCCTTTACTAATTCCTCAGCCTAAGGCAGAGTTTCATACCAATATCCCCAAGGGACCATTGCGTCGAAACACTGCTTTTGGTAAATTTTCCCATTCATATAGTATAGTAGATGATTTGGTGCAATCCCTTGCTACCATATCAATGTTGTAACTCCTCCAGTCATGCCCTTCATAATGAAAATCTCTGCTAACTACCATAAACATTGTGGATCCTTCAGATGATTGTTTAATCATCTTCAATTTTGACCGGTCAGAACATTCCCCCTTCCTACTTCCGTCACCTTCCAAATCCCTATCAAGATCCGGAATTCCAACGTCTCTCGTTGTATCATTGAAGAGGGGGCATCCACCTATGTTATGTCCACTTTGTTTTGGAAGCGACTTGGATCTCCAGAGTTGTCCCCTTCCACTATCACCCTCCGAGCATTGGATGGCCACCCTTCCCAACCCATAGGCCTATTCCGCAATTTCCCTATTACTCTTGTGGGCAAGATTTTTTGTGTTTATGTATAAGTCATTGATGCCCCCTTATATTACAACATTCTTTTGAGTCGTAGCTACACTTATGTGATGTTTGTTGTCCCATCTACGATTCACCACAAGATGTGATTTCCTCACAATGGAAATATTTTGACCATCGACCCATTGACATATTACGAACCAAAGTCTCAGACCTCCCTTGAGTCCATCATCTCTTCGGTGGCCAATAAACAAATAGTCGAACCTTTGACCAATGTCTCACCTAGAGTCTAAAAAGACTCCTCTTTTCTTGGTTCATTCCCTGGTATTTCTCCTCCTATCTCTGATCCCAGCTTGCTAAATTTTTGCATCATGAAATCGTCTCGATCCAACCTCAAGTGGACTAGTTCGACTAGCCAATATCCCCGCCCTCCGCAACCTGATCCTAGCACCTCGACATAGCCTTCAGGACCCCCTTCTCAAGGCCCCTCATCTGCAGCTGGTATCCATGAGCCTATCTACCCTCCTGGAATAGTTCCTCTTGGCCTTAACCATCTTGGAGCTGTCCTGCCTAGCCATTACCCCTCTGGTCAGATACCGTTTCTAGCTCCCCCTCCTGGAGCATTTTTGGTACCTGTTATGGCTACCTTATCCCTTCCTAACATGACCCTATGGATTCCAGTCTAGTACATTGATCTCCCAGCCACTATCCCGCCTAGTCAACCAAGACCTTATACTTCTTTGACCTCGGTTCAACCAGTCCTCATGACCCCTCCCTTTGCTTGTGTGCCTCAGCCACCTCAACAGGAACCTACTCCTATTATGAAAGATTTGAGTGAGGGGGGAAAAGCTTGCAAGAAGGCACCTAAGGACAAGGCTGCCCAAACAACCACTGCTCCTCCTCAGCCTCCAAATCGTACCCCTTCATGTGCTTTGTGTCATGTTGTTGGTCATGCCACCCATCATTGTCCTGAGTTGCCTCGCATCAAGCCCATAGTTAATGTCCCATTTCTTGATTCTAAGGTCCCTAAAGCCTCTTTTCCTTCCTATACTACAACCAAGAACCCCAATACTATTAAAACCAACCACCTGTGTGCTTTGTGTGAACTCCATGGCCATTATACCCATGTTTTTCCTTGCCTCAAGCATTACCGCACCTCTTTGGAAGTAGTTCAGGAGTACGATACTGAATAGAGCCAGTTCACCTCTCCCGCACTCGTGCAGTACGCTTCAGGCCAACCTGAGGATACCTCTGCTCCCATTTACATTCACCCTCTCGAGGTCGAGATGATGAAGTCTTCGGCCACTATCCTCTACTTTTCATCATCTATGAGATCCACGGTGGAAGATCCCTCTGGGACTTCCCCTTCTGTTTCGCTTGACTTCCCTTTAGCGATCACCCTGGGTTCAACATCAGTGGATCCCTTATCTACTCATTCTTCCTTCACCCCCCGTGGTGATGTGCATGTGAACCTTTCTTCTCATGATGATGATTCAGGTAGCTTCATCATGTCAAGTGGTTTTTCTTCCACCAGTCACCCCATCTTCTATTACGATGAGGACATTATGGAAGAAATTGCCACCCCTAACTTTATTTGTCCCCCCTTACATCGAAACCATACATTAGAACCACATACACTTTGTGGTCATTACATTGACACACAATGTTTTAGTAAGGGGGCACCCATATTGGGGAGTCCAGGAGAAGTAATTCTCCACAACCCTCATAGTGAATCTGGTCATGTCGACTCTAGTACCATTATTCTTCCCCATTTAGAAGAACCTCTAGAGTCCCATATCACTTTAGATCACTCTAGGGATGATCTCCCTCATCATTCCTTCCTCTTACATCAACAACCCGGCCCCCTAGACATTGTTTTTGACCAACTTGTGGGTTTTCTAGGAGAGAAACAGTTCATTATCTCCAAATCCACTCTTTGGGATAGTGATACCATGTATGCCAACCCAGAAACTTAGTCCAGAAAGAGATTGGTAATCCTCCATTCCCTTTCTCAAACTACATAACCATAACAAAAACAAATGGCACACCACATCATAAAAATGTGTTTAGATTCCCCTTTTCTAAATAAGTTTTGGCATGACCATAACATGGTTGGGGGCACCTATTCCCATCAACCATAAAAATCCAAGCTCTCAGCCAAAAACATCACTGAAACCCCCTGTCTATGATAGAAAACACCTTTCAGATCATTTTTTTTCCCAATACCTACTACCCAAGTTGTAGAATAGACCCCAAAAAGTGCGACCTGGCATGTTCTTGATCTCTCAGTACCTAATCTGAAACTTTAGTCCACTGAATTGAAAGAGTATGGTTAGGCCTCTTACCTTCAACTGACATATCTCAATTCCAATGGTCAGTTTTTCCGCTATGATTGCCACAATATTTAGGGCCTTTTCTCCTCTCTACAGTCACCACAGCTACACTTGCAAATCAATCAAATTGGAGGGAAAATGCCTTATTAAAAGAGAAACCCTAGATTTTTCTTTCACTAGCTGCAACCAAACCGTAACTCATTTTTAAAAACCATCAGCACCATTAGAAACCTCTCACTGAGCTCTCAAATGGGTATATTTTAGTTTTTTTTGATTTGATACTTCACCTCAACACATTTTTTTCGAAGATGGGTCACTTCACTGCTCCTCAAAATCGAATTTCCTCACTTGCAACACTCGTACTTGGGGCACCACTTTGCCTTCATACATGGCCATGCTCGTGTCAATTTTTTTTGGGAGTAACCATCTTGTACTCATATTTTTGTGGTCTCCATCGGACCTATTCTGTGTGGCAGCATCATCGAATCACCCTTTTTTAGAGCATCTGAGTTGATTCATCATCACATCCCTGGAGTCTATCCCAAGTTTCTTTGTATACCGTTATAGTCATCCACCCTTCATTGCCTTTTTACTCTCTTGTGACACACATTGTGGCCTTCAGTCATACAGTACCCTATCCCCTTTGATATTGTGTCAGTTGCTACCAAGTCATCCATGCCCTTCACGCTCCAACAAGGGAAGTCATCAATCTGCTACTCAGTACCCACATTTCATCATCATCCCTGGTGTCAGTCTATCAGTCTCTCTACTACTATCACTCATGCCTTATTTGAGGATCCCTTATTGCCTCACCAATGGCGGACCTCCTTCTATCGACATCAGCTCATTCATTCCAGAAGACAGGTCTAGAGGGCGATGTACCTTGGTTCCAGCTACCACTCTTGTTTGGTGCCTTGGATCTGGAAAAGGGACTCTTTATTGCCCTTTGACTTGATTGTTTCTCAGCTCTAGCTCCTTAATGCATGATCGAGATCCATATACTTGATGGTTCAGTGATACAAAAAATTGTACTGGTGATTCCCGGGTGTGTGTGAGATGTTTCAGACCTCATGAGGGGGTGGCCCCCCACATACCTGGATGAATTATCTATTACAAACTTGGATGTAGCTCGATATATTTGATGGTTCCGGCCTCATCTTCTTGTAGCGCCTTTTAGTTTTCATGTATCATTCATATTTTCAGAGCCCTTTCCTATTTTACAGGGCCTCTTTGGTTGTACTTATATCTCATGAACTCAGATATTATTGTATAAGTCATGGCTATTGTCCCAAGAAAAGTATGTATGTGGGATCCATTATCATGCCTTTATCTAGCCCATGTTTATGCCAGCATGTAATATACAGTTCAGTCCCTTGTTTATTGGATACATTATTCTTTTTACTTTGTTATCTCGGCGGGCATAGGTATGCCTCCCCCGCCTCCTGTAGAATAGGTACTCACTCATAAAAGAGACTTGACACACTTGTAAGTCTTGCCTCCTTAGGGTATTTTCCTCTAGTGCTTTAGTCTATCTTATATTTCTCTCTCTCTGACTCCTCCTTCAGTGTCTAGTGATTGAGTCCTTACAACGTACTTCAGTCATACGATTAGCTCTTAAGGCTCGCACGATGGGGGGAAATCTGTTACACCAATTTTTGGTCATCTAACATGTTACTATTATATGGACCAAAGTACACCATGTAAGACCAATTTTACCCAAAGTAAAATTTCTTTCACTATGAAAAATAACTTAGCAATCTATAACTTATTAAGTTGTTTATGGTCTAAACAGGAAACCCCATGAGGAAATATTGAATAAATCCATATTTGTTTGATTTTCCTCAAGGGATAATTAATTAAACAACAGTTTAATTAATATTCCTAGTCATATTTAACCCAAAACAGGAAAATTAATTAGATAAATCACTATTTATCTTATTATTTTGTAGGAATAATTATTTAAACATTATTTAAATAATATTCCTCGTTAAATTTGACTAAATCACTTATAAATGATTGAATAAATCACTATTTATTTAATTATTACTGAACCACACTCTTAAAATAATAAATAAATAATTTATTTATTTATTACTTACAAATAAATGGATTTGACCAAATTCAAATTCTTTCTCCCTCCAACAAATATAATAAAATATTTCATAAAAGTTGGATCTAGATTTGGTTATAATATTTTAATTATGCACCAATATCTATACTAACTCAATATTTTGTTATAAATAGAAGGGTTTTCAATTCATTCACTGCCTTTTGTTGCCTAAAGATCACTCTCGATCTAGAATTTTGGTCTGACTTTGATCCTCCATCATTGTCATATTTTTCTATCTTTTAGCTTGTGAAATCCCCTAGAGTTCCATTTTTTTCTAGGTTTTCTACACCATCAAGAGAGAGAGAGGTCGTAGATATGAAGTGCTGAGGACATACAAGAACCCATCCCATTGATGGCACTAGTAACATATTCCTATGTTCCCTTCCCAGGTGTCATAAATATAGAATTCTTTGAAAATATTCTTGTCTTGTCTATTGGATGCGTGGATCAACTCTTGCTTTTATTTGTTGTTTAATGTCTTTAACTACATAGATATGGATTTTGCAGCATTGTCTTGGTCAACTAACTGCAGATATAAAGAAATTGGCAGCCATCTTTGATGTTAGGCATGTTTGTTATGCACAGCTAAAGTGAGCTTTCTTCGTATGCTTGCGATTAGAATTCACATTAACAAGCACATGTCTAATGAATTCAAGAACTTTTGTGCCAAAGAAGGAACTTGGAGAGAGTTGATCGTGCCTTATAACCCACAACAAAATGGGGTTGCAGAAAGAAAGAACATAAAAATTATGGGTGCGACATGAGCTATGTTACATGATCAGGGCCCACCATTACATTTGTGGGTAGAGGCATGCAACACATCAGTATTTGTGCAGAACCATAATCCTCATCAAATACTTGGCATGAGTACACTAAACGTTAATTTTTATGGTAAGAAACCTGATGTTTCATATTTTAAAATTTTTGGCTCATTTCTCTATTTCCATGTGACCAAAGATTCCAGAAAGAAGCTAGAACCAACAACAAAGATTGGGATATTTGTGGGGTACACTGATATTCCCCACAACTATCAGGTGTATTTTCCAAACAACAGGATGACGGTTGTCAGAAGATATGTAAAATGTGATGAGGAGAAAGCATGCAATTGTCCCTTTAGAGGGAGCTTGATTTTCATGTAGATGAGGAACTCTTGGTTCCAAAGGATGAACCTCAAGATGTGGAGCAGCCACATGAGGAGGATCATGGAGTGGAAATAACCACTCATGTAGAGCCATCCACCAAACATGGTAGGAGGCGCATGACAGGGGCTGACAGATTGAGACTTGATGGGGAAAAACATGTAGGAGCACGTACATCACAACGTAGACAAAGAGAGTCACCAGACAGGAATACTGGATACATGGCTCTTATGAGTGAGTGTATTGTTATAGAACCATCCTCTTTTGGGGAAGCAATGCAGCAACCAAATTGGGTTGATGCCATGGTTGAGGAGTATCACTCCATCGTCGGGAATAGTGCATGGGAAGTTGTCCCAAGACTAGTCAGGAAGTTAGTGGTTGGATCTAGATGGATCTATAAGGTGAAGCAGTCAGCAGAAGGGAATGTGGAGAAGTACAAGGCTAGATTTGTAGCCTGGGGATTCTCACGGGTTGAGGGGATTTACTACGAGGACACTTTTTCATGAGTTTCACAGTACTCATCAATTAGATCTATCCTTACACTCTTAGCGCAGATGGGTTGGAATATACATCGAATGGATGTGAAGAATTCATTTCTCAATGGATTTATTGAGGAGGAAGTGTACATTGAGCAGCCAGAAGGCTTTGAAACATTTGACAGGGAGTCTCATGTGTGCAAAATCAAGAGAGCACTGTATGTGCTGAAGCAAGCACCTTGTGCTTAGCACACCAGGATTGATAGCTATTTCACTGGGTTGGGCTTCACGAAGAGTGAAGCAAATGTGAACTTGTATAAGATTGTGGTTGATGGTAAAATTTTAATTATCATACTTCATGTTGATGATCTTATTCTGACAAGTTATGAGTAGCTCATAGCTTCTTGCAAAGAATATCTTGCTAGATAGTTTGCGATGAAGGACATGGGACTCCTTCACTATTTCCTAGGTTTGGAGATATGGCAGCGAGATGGGAAACTATTTATTTCTCAAGGGAAGTATGCCAAAGAGATTATGAGGAATTTCCACATGGATATTTGTAAACCCATGGAGACTCCTCTTTCAGGAAACTGGAGGAAGGAGGATGCTACTTCAGGTGAGGTAGTGGACGCTACTTTTTACAAGTAGCTGGTGGGTTCACTCATGTACTTGGTGAACACATAAATAGACATATGCTACATAGTTAACTAGCTTAGTTAAGATATGGTTAAGCCGACCAACCTCTTTTGGAAGGTGGGGAAGCATGTCTTAAGATATCTCAGGGGGACTACAGAGTATGGATTATGATACAAACAAATAAAGGGAGTGAAGCTTCAAGGCTTCACCGATGCAGATTGGGCAGTTAGTCCATCAAACAAGAAGAGAAAATCAGGAGGGATATTTAACGTAGGATTTATAAAATTTTCTTGGTAGAGCAGGAAGTAGAGATTAGTTGCACTCAATTCAGCTGAGGAAGAGTGCATGGCTACCAGTCAGGCAGCATGTCAAGCCAACTCGATGAGGAATATACTTGTTGGATTGTCTGGTCATCAGATGGATCTGACGGTGATACATTCTGATAACCAGAGTTGCATAAAACTCTTGGTTAATCTAGTATTCCATAACAGTTCCCAGCATATTGACATCCAGTACCACCATCTTAGAGATTGTGTTCAAAGACTGTAATATCCTAAAATGGGAAATACGGGAATATAGAATATTTATAATGTTTTAATCAAGGAAATAACCATAATGCAAGCATAAAACTGTAAAATGCTGGAAATTCCATAATATCAAATCAATAAATTAAAAAATTAGAAGAAACAACTGAGCCATATCATTATGTATCAACAGCAATGTAAGTACATAGTGCTCCAAAAGGAATGCACTCAAGCCACAAGATCACTAAAATACACTAATGAGACCTAGCACTGGAATGTATAAACTGATGTTGTTGGTAAGAACATATGTGTGAGGAAGGTTGTTGGAGTGCTCAGAAACATATGGGATTTTAACCACGGATTCTAATCGAAAAACCCAGAAAAAATCTGGAATGGTTTGGCTATATTTGGAGTTTGGAATTTTGGCCCTTTTTTGGGTTGCACATTGCACCCATGTGGCTGATTTACACACTCCCTGGAGAAAAATTCTAATATGGGGCTGAAATAATGATCTATTAGCTATAATAGCACCCACTCATCTCACTAATTGAAGGGTTGGTCCCTTCTCCTAATTCCCAAGCTCGAAACTTAAGATCTAGCTCCTCCACTGAATATGCAGTTGTTGCATGCACAATTGTTGGGAAATATCATACTCTCTAGGAGGGTTGATGATGTAGCATGATGATAGATAATACAATTTTGATACCAAAATTCTGAAGTGATCCCCAGACTGAAGGATTAATCCCTCATGAGATTCCAAGTTGAGTTTCTTGGAATTTCCTCCTCTCCTCAAACCCTCACTACAAAATTACGCAATTGTTGCGAGAAATGTCGTTTCATAGGAGAATATATGGATGGCCTAATGTTGGATATGAAAATGAAACTCCTGGAATACTACAATGGATCCACAGTGTGAAGAGTTGATCCCTCCACATGTTTGTCAACTAAAGTACCAAGAACAACCTCCCAACTCTCAAACCCAAGTTCAAGAATACGTAATTCCTATAGCTGGAAGTGCATATGAGAGTGGCTGAAAGTGGCACTGATTTTCAGATGATGAATTTTTCCCAAGGAAACCTTCCCAGAGTAGGAAATAGAAGTCCCCCATGGGTAAGGGTGGGATTACCACTCAAGAACACCGATGCTAAACAAAAAAAAAGACTTAGCTAAATAGCTGAAGTGTGCAAATAAATGTCTTATGACACTCAACAATAAAAATATATACTCTCTTCCTTTTCTACCCTAATCTTCATTTTATTGTTGTCATCCTTCCCTAGCCTTGGCCCACCTCATAACTGCACTGCACATGTGGCCACTAGCCTCCATAGAGATTGTGTTGTCCTCCATGATCTCCATCACTCCTGCAATTACTCTCCACTTCCTCCGTCATGTGTGCATTTATTGCACCACTTCCTCCATCATCTCTGTAATTTCTTCTCCACTATCTCCATCATCTTTCATTTATTCCTCCACTATCTCCATCATCTTATATTTATTCCTCCACTATCTCCATCATCTTCCTCATTAATGCTCTATGGCCTCCACTCTTTCTTTTGTTGCTCCACTACTCAATAACGCTACTCCACTACTTAATTAAACCATTTTCACACTATAGAAGTGGATTATATTCATCTAATGGGTTTATGGGTCCCTCCACCATTTTATTTACTTAACTAAATAAGAAAAGTAAGAACTCTAATATTCAAATTAGCTGATGGAAAATTTGGAATATTACAATACTCCCCTCCAAAATGTTAATTGTCCTTAAGAAAATGCAAAAGTGGATGTTGCATAAATCCATATCCCTCCCAAGTGACATCCTCGTATCAAAGGTTTCCCTATCTTCTCCAATGTGTTATGAATTCCCAACTCCATAGTTTCCTCTCTAGAATGTCGAGAATGGCCTCCATCTGTGTAGCCA
This sequence comes from Pinus albicaulis, assembly GCA_034641835.2. Classification (NCBI taxonomy): domain Eukaryota; kingdom Viridiplantae; phylum Streptophyta; class Pinopsida; order Pinales; family Pinaceae; genus Pinus; species Pinus albicaulis. The sequence continues at coordinate 220,467,585 of CM076574.1, forward strand.
GATTCCTCTCCTCATCAATGAATCCCCAAGTGGAAACCATCTGTTGTCCAAGATCCTCTTCTTTTCATGAGATATGTGAAGTGTAGTGGTTCCTTCCCCAAGTGGAAAGTCCCAACTCATAAACTCCCTCTCCAACCCATTCTACATAAAGGAGGTTGTGTCTCTTCATGCTCCAATCCTTGACCTTGGTGGCCTTGCTTGCTGTAAGCATCATCTCAACACTATGCAAAGTAGGAAATAGAGACATATGGATTGAAATGTGAAGTATCGAACCATACACTCCCAATAGTAGCCACCGCAACAATGCCTCTTGCTGCCACACCACCTCATCATCATACCAAGTATGGTGGTCGTACTCTCCTAACAGAAGGTAGCACAACAAGGCTTCTTATTTCCATCCCACGTCATCATTATGCAAGGTATGGGAGAATGTCAATCCATATTCTCCCAATAGTAACCAACGCAAAAATGACTCTTGTTTCCACCCCACATCATTCTAATGCAAATCATGAAGCAATGATATACCGATTGGCATGTAGAATGTCACACCAGATTCTCCTAATAGAAACCAACATAGCCAAGCTTCCTGCTACCACATCATAGGAGTATCATGAAGAGTACCAAACAATAACATACCCATTGTCATTTGATATTTCATGTGATGACTAGACTCTCTCAAAAGTAACTAGTGCAACCATGCCTCCTGCTGCTTCATCTCATCATTATGATGCAAGGTAGGAAATAGTGATACACCAATGGATATGTAAAATGCAATTTCTTGGCCATACTTTCCCAAGAGTAGCTAGCACAGCCATGCCTCTTGATGCTACATCACATCAGTACTATGCAGGGCATGGAACATACCAATCTGAAATTTCAGGTGGTAACCATACTCACCCAAGAGTAGCTAACACAGCCATGCTTCATGTTGCACTGTGTCATAGATTTGCAAGTATATTTTCAGCCACATGCTCACCATCTCCATCCATCCATCTAACTATGGGTGATGACTCATATCATGCACCAGCTCGGTATCCACCCAATGGAAAAGCTCTGTAAAAAAATTTCTCATACAATAACTATCCCCATATATATTTATGGCCTTGGGAAGACCATGAAGCATGAAGATATCCTGGAAAGATAATCAGGTCATGGGTGATATTGTAGAAGCAATGTTCATAACTCAAAAATGGATCAATGCTGACAATACCATCCTCCACAATCTGATGACAATATTTGCACTCCATGATATGTCAAAGTGCATCCTCCTTGAGGTCTCTCCATGAGAACCTCTCTCCGATGGCCTGGTAGAAACTATGAGGTTTTGAATATGCTAGATGCAGAAACTTCTCTTTGAGCTTTGAGGTTCTCATCAAGAAGGCTCTATCTTGATAATGGAAGATGTTATCCATTACATGATGTCTACCATCTACGATCTTCCCATCCAATGCTTCATAGTTGAAGCGACCATCAGAATTATCAAATAATAATTGGGCCCTCAAAGCATCAATGCTCATTATTGACAGCATTGTTGATCTCCATGATAGTGCATCTTTTGTCTCATCACCCTCTCAATACACAATGCTAAAATCATAGTCCTGCATTGTACTGATCCACCATTGTTGCCTCTTCTCCAATTGTTGCTCCTCCTCAAAATTATGCCATAGAATATGGTGGTTGGTCTTCACCCGAAAACTACTGCCAATAAAAATCTTCCAGAATTTGACCAATTCATGCATAATGGCCAATATCTCTTTTTCATGAATATAAAAATTCTAGTTCTCGAAAGCTATTGTATTCTTCCCTACATTAGGACTATGCTCATCCCATCCTTAGAAACTCCACACTCCAACAAAAAGTGTTTTATGCAACTCAACAATGTCAAACTGGGATAGCTATACATTTTCTCCTTGAATAATTCAAGGGTCCTCTCCGCAGTGATAGTTTTCTTCTCCAAATCAGTAATGTGCTCTAACCCTTGGTAATGAAATTCCCCTGATGGCATGACCCCACAAAGCTCAATATGATGTTCTGAAATAATATGGTGTAATATTCCCAATTAGTCATGGGCTAATTGGAATATTCAATTTTGTTTTCTTACTTTGTTTAAAGAACAAAAGAGCAAAGGAGGTCCATAATACTCCTTAACCATGAATAAATCCATGCCAAATGTAAAAAGGCTAAATCTTGGTAGCTAAATCAAGCACCCTTAGGTGTGAAAGGGGTTGGACATTTTGACTGGGTCAACCTTGACCAAATCTATAGTGTTGCCTTGGAGGAGTGGCCATCAATCTGGCACATCATAGTTTTAGATGGAGATGCCTTGTGTGAAAGAAGTGATCTCATTGGAAGTGGTTTAGGGTTTGCAAGATCTTAACTTATAAAAAGAAGAGGATGGCAGCATTAGAGGGTTGCTGATGGTTATCATATTTCTGAATATATTGTCTATTTAGACATATATCTTTCTCTTTCTATTTAGTTGAGATTGAATGTTGTTTAGCATTAGGTGTTCCTGATCAGGAATCCCACCTCTTCCCATTGAGTAGCTCTTGGGAGAGTTTGTATTTCATTTTCCACTATCTAGCTTAAGGCCAAGCTTATTCTTTCAACTAAAGCATAGATCTTGTTGAGGGTTTGACTATTTTTGCAAGCTGCAGAAAGTGGATATTAGATCTTTCAGATCTAGTCCATTTTCGTGCTTCTTTTCAGTGGAGGAGGGTTATACTTCATTGGGAGTACAGTATTGGAATTATTGAGCATCATTTTTAGATCTTGGCATGACCCAACCTCATTTTCATGCCTATAGCATAGTATAGATCCAGATCTGCGTTATTTCTGTAGGTGCAATTGCAGTGTGTTTCAGCACACCATTTGGAGAGTGATTCTCTAGGTGTTGGGGATTTGCCCTTCATTTTGGAGATCTATTGGAGGAGATCATCCTATTGCTTATATCATATCAGATTCACTTTCCAAATCTGAATATTACAGTAGATTTTCAATCTTAGATCTCATATCTACATCTTCTACTTGGTGTTTTGCTGAAAATCCCAAGGGGGTTCATTAGAGGAGCTTGTATAGTGCATGGATTTTCTCTATATTTGCTCTAGATATTATGTGTAATCTAAAACTACTGCAGAGCCAATAAAATAACGTTTTAATGCTTTTCCATTCTTAATACATGGTTGTGGCACCTCATTTTGAGGATTTCTTTCATTAGAGACTTGTATTTCCTGTTATGCATCTTATGGGCCATATTTTATCTATTTTTCTGTTGTGAATACAAATGAAAGGTCTCCATAATGGCCTCCTAATTTTTCTATGATGATCTATGTTATTTTCCTATCATTCTGCATTTTATTTCATTCCCCATTTGGGAATATTACAGTGGTATCAGAGCATCATCTTGGCACAGCCTCTGCTTTCTAAGAAGCCAATATGTATTTTGAAGAAGAAGAGCCTCTTACTGACAGAGAGGAGAGGTATCTAAAGAGAAGACACAATAATTTTGATTACACAAATGATAATGAAGACAAGGGTAAAGCTCCTTTAGCTGGAGGTGAAGATGAAGATAAGTATTTTCCTAAGATCCTTCTTAGAGCCATGAAATATCTTGCAAGAGAAATCAAAGAGATGAGAATGGAAAGAATCAAGGAATCCCCTAAATGATTTCATCTTGGATAAAGCTCTGGCATGTCTCACCACTAGAATGATCAACCAGTGCATCATCCACAAGTTTGCCAAAACTATACCATGCCTACAGTTTTGGCTGTGGGAAATGAAGGGTTTCAAGAGAATGAATCCCTTGAAGACTATTTTGAATAATATGAGTTTCAAAATTAGAGATTCAAATATCACGTGATTTTTTAGGAGTTTTGTCACATAAAGGACAAAAGAAGACCAAGGCATCATCATAGAGGTGGTGGATTCATTCAGAATCATGATCGACATCACACTATGGGAAGATTCTTTTTACCCAATTTTGATGGGTAATCCAAGTGTTCTGCCAAATCTTGGGTAGAAAAACTTGACATCTACTTTCAGCTGAACAAGGTTCTAGAAATGGAGGCTATCAAGATTGCAACACTGCACCTTGAAGGTGAAGCACATGACTGGTGGTTCCATGGCTTGTCTACATTGGGTCATGCCAATGTGACTACTTATTCAGTGTTCACTAGAAGGCTGGTGGAAATATTTGATATAAGATATCCAAAGGAACCATTCATGAGCCTTGAAAAGTTGAAACAATCAGGTAATATAGAAACTTACATCTCTGAATTTTTAAGACTTTCTGTTATGGTTCCTGATTTTTCTACAACAAGAAGGGTGTACATGTTCATTGATGGTTTAGATGAACATCTTCATGGGTTGGTTAAATCTACCAAGCCCACTACCCTACATGATGCTATTGAAAGGGCTAGAGACCTTCAAGATGCCTTGCCAAAAGCAAAGGCAAATTTTCAGCATAATCCCTCTTTTCCTTCAAAGTTAAAGGAATAAAAGGCTTCTCCTTCAAAGGAGATCTCATACAAGAAACCCCTTGGTGATGATGTCCAGAAAGATCTAAGAAGAAGGAAGCTTTGCTTCACTTGCCAAGAATCATGGGCACCTAGACATAGATGCGTTGTTGGAAAAGCACATTACATAGTGGTCTTCTTAGATGATGAGGAGGAAGAAGAAGATGAACGAAGAATAGGTCACAGTGCTGACACTGCAGGAGGAGAGCCAACACCATCAGGAGATGGGAATGGAGAATTTTCTCCTATTGGCGGGGCTCTTGCATCCTTGAGAGGAGTACCTAAGTACTTGAAATTAAGATATCAAGGTTCCATCTTGAATCAGAGGATTTCTATTTTGATTGATAGTGAGGCTACCCACAATTTCATTAATGCCCAACTAGTGTAAAGGAGGGCAATACCCACTGATGCTTTTGATAGATTCTCTATTTTGGTCCTAGGAGATAGAAAAATGCACTACATGCATTATGTGCTATCCTTATCAGTCACTATGGGGACATATACATTGATCAATCACTTCATTGTGGTTGACATAACTAACACCAATGTGATATTGGGTGTTCAATGGTTGATTACATTGGGAAAAGTCACCACTGATTGGGAGGCTTTGCAAATGGAATGGGTGGATAAGAAGAGTGGTGAGACTCAAATGATCAAGGGCATGCGTACATATCCCTCACATACCACTTCCACATAGAAAACATAAATGGATTTTCATAGTGGAAGCAAGGACCTTATAGTCCCATATATCATACTCATGAGATTGTTGCATGGACACTATTATCTAGTGGAAAACCACCTAGGAGGCCACCTTATTCAGATTTTGTGGGAAATGTCTCACAACATGATGCTCTAAGAATAGATCTAGGAGGGATGGGAGCATTGGAAGATAATGATACAGCACTGGAAGTCTTGGGTAGGCTCAAGGATGAGGGAGATCTTCTCCCAATATCATCATCACCCACTCGCATTTCAGATTCTGCGTTGTGGGAGGAGATGCATGGAAGGAATTACCTTCCAAATAATACCTTTGGCATGGGAGATTTCAATGAGGAGAGAAGCCATATGACAGACATTTATGTTGAAATATCATCAACGATGTCACTATAGGAGATTGACCCATATTGGAAATCCCAGTTGTTGGTGGATTATTCCAAGGATCTTCACACTTGCATGATACTTGAGGACTAGCTGCATGAAGAGGGATACTTAATCCAAGAAGGAGTCATCTATTATCATAGTAGGATATTATTTTCTAGAGCATCCAAGCTCAAGGGGAAGTTACTATAAAAGGCCTATGAAGATTTCTGTTTCAGCCATACATACTCCATGAGATTCTACAATGTCATCATGAGGAGTTACACTTGGAAGGGGTTTGAAAGAGAACTATATTAGAATTTTCAAAGATGGATGTACCATGTGGATATGGGGCATAAACATAACTCTACGGAGGAGTTAAATCAGCCATCTCTTTCTCTTTTGGAGGAAGTGGACAAATCTATGCACCACTCCATTTGTTTGAGGAGAAATTTTTGTGAAAAATATGCTCATGTAAATAATGTTTCATTTGATTATTGTTTGCATTATTTCACCATGTAGATGCACTAAATGACTCCAAGAAGGAGTATTGTACCTTAGCTTCATCGTAAACTTTGGGCCACAAAAATTTCTGAACATGACCACTCCCTTGGAGGACAAAGGGAGATTTTGTTTCATGATGGATGCATTCCTAAAGGACCAAATATATCTCACACTTTCAGCCATAGTGAGATGACATGGGAAGCATGTAAGTGGTGGGGAAACCACTTACCACATCATGATATGAGGCATTCAGGAGATTCACTGCGTTGGTTCCACATATGGGACTATGACCCACCTCCATATGCACAAATTTCTATTTGTATGTATTTGATTTTGATCCCATACATTGTTGATGTACTTGTAATTTTTATGGGAATGTATGGATGGAGGATGGGAGGTATGTATGTGCCCTATGGGATGGAAATTCTCCATGCATCTTATGCTACATGTTTCAGGGAGAACATTGGAAAAACCTTGTTTGTTTCATTTGATCTATTGTCTCCTTATGGGATGGATTATTTACATCTCATGGGAAATTTGGAGGAGCAATTCATGGAGGGTTGGATTGTTGAACACTTAGCTTATGGAGGAAGTGTATCACATGTTGGTGTCACCAATGGAGGAGGAGAAGAGTTGCAACACTCACCTTATTAGTTTCTTGAGGACAAGCAACATTTAGGAGGGGAAGACTGTAATATTCCCAATTAGTCATGGGATAATTCGAATATTCAATTTTGTTTTATTACTTTGTTTAAAGAATAAAAGAGAAAAGGAGGTCCATAATACTCCTTAATCACGAATAAATCAATGCCAAATGTAAAAAGGCTAAATCTTGACTACTAAATCAAGCACCCTTAGGTGTGAAAGGGGTTGTACATTTTGACTGGGTCAACCTTGACCAAATCTATAATGTTGTCTTGGAGGAGTGGTCATCAATGTGGCACAGTACAGTTTTAGATGGAGATGCCTTGTGTGAAATAAGTGATCTCATTGGTAGTGGTTTACGGTTTGAAAGCTCTTAACTTATAAAAGGAATATGATGGCATCATTAGAGGGTTGTTGATGGTTATCATATTTCTGAATATATTTTCTGTTTAGACATATATCTTTCTCTTGTTGTTTAGCTGAGATTGAATGATGTTTAACATTGGGTGTTCCTGATCGGGAATCGCACCTCTTCCCATTGAGTAGCTCTTGGGAGAGTTTGTATTGCATTGTCCACTATCTGGCTTAGGGCCAAGCTTCTTCTTTCAACTACAGTGCAGATCATGTTGAGGGTTTGAATTTTTTTGCAAGCTACAGCAAGTGGAGATTAGATATTTCAGATCTAGTCCATTTCCGTGCTTCTTTTTCAGTGGAGGAGGGTTATACTTCAATGGGAGGACAACATTGGAAGTATTGAGCATCATTTCCAGATCTTGGCATGAGAATAACCTCATTTGGATCCCTACAGTGTAGTATATATCCATATTTGCGTTATTTTTGTAGGTGTAGTTGTAGGGTGTTTCAGCACACCATTTGGAGAGTGATTCTCCAGGTGTTGGGGATCTGCCCTTCATTTTGGAGATCTATTGGAGGAGATCATCCTATTTCTTATATCAGAGAAGATCCACTTTCCAGATCTAAATATAATTTTATATCTGCAATCTTAGATATTATATCTACATCTTGTACTTGGTGTTTTTCTAAAAACCCCAAGGGGTTCATTAGAGGGGCTTGTATAGTGCATGGATATGATATAGATCTAACTTTTTATGCAAATATTTTCTCTAGATCTGATTTTTAATCTATATTTGTTGCAGAGCCGATAAAATAATGTTGTAAGGCTTTTCCAGGCTTAATACATGGTTGCAACACCTCATTTTGAGGATTTTCTTTCATTGGAGACTTGTATTTCTTGTTATGGATCTTATGGGCCATATTTTATATCTATTTTTATATTGTAAATACAAATGAAAGGTCTCCATATTGGCCTCCTGCTTTGTCTATGATGATATGCATTATTTTCCTATCATTATGCATTGTATTGCTACATTCCCCATTTGGATGACCCATTGAATGTAGGCAGAAAGAATCGATTTTGCATATGCCCTCTTCTTCTATTGTTGTTGCGGGGTTTGGTTCTAATTTGGAAAAATTGCTGGAAAGTCAAATTCTCCTTGAATGCTATAGATTGAGATTTTTACTTTGCAAGATAATCACTCAGAGTCTCATGCTCCAAATATCCTCCACCTTCATGCCATTCATTTCCTTCTGCAAGGAAAGTGGGCATAGTAGGGCATTGTGGAAATTTCTGCACCACTGGTTGCTTATACTACTGATAGGAAGTGCTTGGACCTTCTTCATTTGGAAACCCTCTCAAGGTTTCCTTTTGCCTTTCCCTTCACATTTGTTTTATCTCCATGGCTAGATCCTCCATAGATCTGAAGAGAAGTGTGGCAAAAGTCAATCCTTTCGCCATTGTAGACTTCTTCTCTTTCTACTTCTTCTTCTTATTCTTCCAATTTCATGAAATTCCCACAAACTAAGCCAAAAATCATTCTCTGATACCACTGTAATATCCCAAAATGGGAAATACATGAATATAGAACATTTATAACATTTTAATCAAGGAAATAACCATAATGTAAGCACAAAAATGTAAAATGCTAGAAATGCCAGAATATAACATTAAGACATTAAAACATTATTAGAAATAGCTGAGCTATATCATTATGTATCAGCAACAATGTAAGTACATAGTGCTCCAAAAGGAATGCACTCAAGCCACAAGATAGCTGAAATACACTAATGAAACTTAGGACTGGAAATTATAAAATACTATTGTTGGAACTAATGTTGCTGGGAAGAAGATATGTGTGCGGGAGGCTGCTAGAGTGCTCAGAAATATCCAGGATTTTTACCACAAATTCTACTAAAAAAACCCAAGAAAAACCCAGACATGGTTTGGAAATATTTTGACTTTGGAATTTCAACCCTTTTTGGGTTACAAACTAAACCCCTGTTAGCTAATTTACACAATCCCTGGAGACAATTATTGATCTAGGGCTGAAAGAATGATATATTAGTTGCAATAGCACCCACTTAGCTCATGAACTAAAGGGTTGGTCCCTTCTCCCGATTCCCAAGATCAAAACGTGAGATCTAGCTCCTCCACTGAATATGCAGTTGCAGCATGCACAACTGTTGGGAAATATTGTGCTCTCTAGGAGGGTTGATGATGTAGCCTACTGATAGATAATACAATGCTGATCCAAGGTTGCTAAATTAATCCCTGGAGTGCAGGATTAATCCCTCACATGATTCCAAGTTGAGTTTCTTGGAACTTCCTCCTCTCCTCAAACCCTCATTGCAGAATTATGCAATTCTGTAGGAAATGTTGTTGCATAGGAGAATATATGGATGACCTGATGCTGGATATGAAAATGAAACTCCCGAAAGACTACAATGTATCTACAGTGTGAAGGGTTGATCCCTCCACATGTTTCTCAGTTGCGGTACTGAGAACAACCTCCCAACTCTCAAACCCAAGTTCAGGAATGCGTAATTCTTGTAGTTGGAAGTGTAGATGAGAGTGGCTGAAAGTGGAATTGATTTCCAGATGCTGAATTCTACACAAGGAAACCTTCCCAGAGTAGGCACTTGAAGTCCCCCATGGATAATGGTGGGATTCCCACTGTTAGAGCCTAAATCTGCCTTAGGCTGAAGGAAGGCAAAACTTAGGATAACCACAAACCACGCTCAGCCTCATAGCTAGCCCTACGAGGACAGGAGAGGGCTCTCTCCGGGTCAAAATCAGTAAAAATAAACAATAGGGTCTGAGATGACTTGTAATGATACTGATTTTAGGCTAGGTAAACAAATAGGAGGGTTTGATTTGAATTTTTTGGGGTTTTGTTGGAAAAATGGGAAAGGCAGTTTTGGGCTTGGGGATGAGGCTAGATTTTCACATAATTCTAATTGGGGCAAGGTAGGTAGTAGTTTTTATGCTTTTGATTATGTGAATGGATGGATCAGAATGAAAAGGAGTTGAAGAGGGCAAGAGAGTACAAGGATCCTCTCCAAACTGACGAAACATGTAAAACTAAACAAATTTAAAGGCAGAGCACTGGCAAATCAATGAATTCTACCTTATTTACTCATTCATTTAGTTTCAGAAGAAAAAGAAGGGAAATGTCATACATAAAAAATTAATGAACTTACAAATAACTGAAGGAAAACATCATCAAAAACTCAAAGCCACAAGAATCCCAACAAGTGCTGCAAAACCTCTGGTCTTTCCTTAGCCAAAAATGCAGAATGAATGTACAATAGAGTGCCAAACTATTCCCAAGAGTCCAACCCTGAAAGTGTCTCAGAAAATACAATAAATAGACAAGTATAACCCCTTCCCATGCCTCTAGGGGTCGAATTCCTCCTTCTAGGATCAGTTTCAACTAATTCTAAACAAGGAACTAAAATCTAGGTAGCCAAACAACTTGCCTCTAAAAGGAAGGAAACTGATTCTTTCACTTGATTTTCACTTTTTTAGGAGTGAATCATCTAGAATAGCTAAAATTGAATCAAATTTACATGAAAACCACAAAATTACATCAATATAACTCAAAAATTACATTCACAATCAAAACTGGTCCAACTGGTCGAAATCCTGAGCTGGAAAGTGAAAAATTAGCCAATTTTCTCTATGCGCCGCGCGCCTGAGCTCTATGCGTTGCGCGCCTTTCAGCCTACTTTTGGGGCACTTCCTGGCATCAAAATCAAGCTCATGATAGCTTGTTGGAAATCCCTGGATGTATGCTATCCAAACCAAGTGGAATTTCGCAATTTGGATCTCATTTTCCCCTCCAAAAATTCATTCTCCCACAAGTACTTCCTGTTGGTGCAAAAGGTGGCAGAAAGGTGATTTTCATGGTGTTTTTGGCCCTTTTGATCATCCAGAACTTGATGAAATGCTTCGGCCATTTCTGAACATGCATAACTTACCATGAAAAATCTAAAAATACAAATTTTTCCTCCAGAAAGTGTCCCAATCATAAGCGCGCGTCGTGACGCGCTACATGTTGGGCGGAAAAACCCATTTTGAGACCAAAATTTTCCAAAATGACAAAAATTTCTCCAAATTTGCTGAAATTCGGAGCAAAGATTCCCCATCATGCCTCATGCTCAGCCAATGAAGCCTCGGCCAAAATACGGAGTGGATCTGGCCTCTTTCGCCGTTTTAGTGCTTTGCTCAACCTTGCCTTCAGGATCTTCATTTTAGCTCGGCAAACGTGATTACGGGCCCAATAATGATTTTTCATGTGAAGGAGCATGTCTTTGTCTCTATTGGCCTTCGCCAACAACTTCTCCAGATGAATGTTAACATGCGTGAGGCAAGTCTCTCGATCAGCCAGTGTCATGTCACCTGGTCTCTTCTGGGCCAATGCACGGTCTTCCCGGATTTTCCGCAACTCTACTAGTGTATGCTGGTCCTCTAGCTATTTGTTCCACTGCTCTAGGTAGTTTATTACCCACTAATATCTCTGCAATTTCACATTCAGCGTGTCAATCTCGGCCTTCTTCTCCTAGATGATCTCTTTCATTTTCGAGCTAGGAGAGCTCTCATCAACATCGATGAGTGTAAAGTCAGTGTCTCGGTCTCTTGAAGGGCCCTCATCGTGCATAGGCCTCTTACCTCTATCCTGAACCTGTACCTGTGTTGATGTCGAAGGAAAGACCCCTTCCACACCATGTGGAGATAGTACTTGCACTGCTGATGAAGTTAACGAGACCCCTTCCACCCCGGGTGGAGATAGTACTCGTCGTGATGCTGCAAACAAGGCTCTGGCGCCTCTCTGATATGTAACGGCCACTTTTATGAGATCTCCTTGACACATTTAGCTCTGCGGTTGATGAATCACTGTCCTGCTCATACCCCTGCTCATAAGGTGAATCTGTCTCTGACATGGTGCTGAAATCAAGATGTTTGACAAATATATGCTGATGTAGGTATGGTGAAAAACAAGAGTTCAGTGTATGCTCTAATCCCAAATGTGTCACATGTGTATCAAGGTGCTATAGGAAAACCACAATGATAAAGGTACTGTCAAATGAATTTGAATGGAAAACAGCCACTGCTTGACTACATGGGGATTTGACAAGTGAGTAGGAAGGAGTGTAATGCTGGCAGAAATAGTTATTAGGAACAAAAGTGAAAATAGCCCTTGCAGTGACAATTAGACTTTGTCAATGGAGGATGTGGGATAGTGAATATGGGACTGTGTTATAACATAAATGATAAACAGTGAGACAATGATATGGTAATAGAAATGACAGTGATGATGGAATAGCAAAGAGAGCGTGAGGCTATGGTAAATAATAAACAGTGACACTAATGACAATAGATGGCATGAGTATATATGTCAATAACAAAAGATTTGAAACCCAACAATATCACCATCATTTGTTTCAAAACCCTATGGAGCGAATTTGACAATGAATATAGGGTTTAATGTTCACTATATCAAACACTTGTTTTTTCCTCATTTGCAACACCATAACATGTTTCATGGATCACTGAGCAAGCATGAATAACTTACTTGCAGGAGAATGAGGCAATTTGATGCGAATCTGGGTGAAGGAATGTTGTTTTCAAGCCTCAAATGGCCTCTTATGCGCTGCACGCATGCCCAATGCGCCGTGTGCTCCGTCTGCATCACGCGCGTGTAAAATTACACTCGCCCACTAATGCCCAAAGGCGCCACGCGCTCCTAGCAAGCGCCGCGCGCACTGTGAACTTACTTCCACGGCTTCAAAACAAGTTTTTTGCCCTTCAACACTTCAATTCGATCTTTGCTTTGAAGACTTGTGAATATAAATTTTTTCCAATGGTTTATATAGCTTGAGAAATATCTCACAAGAATTGGATTTGAAAATTTGAAGAGTTTGGGTGAATTTCTAGCTTGATGGCTCAATGCGCCGCGCGCTACATAGTGAATTTTGCAGGAGGATTTTGGAGGCCTTCCTGGTGTCCAAATTGGGCGTGTGATAGCTCGTTGGAAATATCGTGGAGTTTAATTTCCAACCCAAGTGAAATTGTTCAATTTGGAGTTCATTTACCCTGTCAAAAATCAAATCTCCCAACACTACTTCCTGCAGGTGCATCAATTCTCCTGAGGCAACGGTATTCTTAACATTTCTCCAAAACCATTACACCTGTGTAAAATGTGAAGGAGGTTTTTCTTCCTTGGCATGTTTTGTACAAAAAAATCTCTCAGTTTTCCAAAATTCATCTTTTATTATTCTGAAACATCGTTTGAGTGAAACCTATCCCGATGTGTGAAACAAGGGATTTGTCGAAATGAAGCGAAATGAAGGGGATAAGGGGCTTCTAAATTCTTGGGGAAATTTTGGGAAGTAGGGGGGGATGTTAGGAAGTAGGGGAAAGTGGAATCTAAGAGATTTAGTGAGGGGAAGGGGTCCAAAAGGGCAAAACACAGGCCTAGCCTAGAAAATTGCCAAGTTATAGCAAGAAACTAGGGTTTGTGAAAAAATGAGGAATTTGGGGGATCTCAGTGATGGGAAGTGTTTAATAAGGTACATTAATGATAGGGGAAGGTGTATGAACATCAGGATACAAGTTTTTCTAATGATTTTACCATCCAAGAGAAATTACCTCCAAAACCCTAAGAGAGGGAAATGGACCTAACCTAGGCACAACTGAAGCATGAACAAGCTGTAAAATGACCCAATGGAACTTGAAATGATGATGAAAAACCTCTGAATGATGGTACACTCAGCTGAATGGTGACATGGACCAACATTTGGACAACTTTGAAAAGAGTGAAAACAAACCCTAGACCTAATGCCTAGTGACCAAATTTTTCTTGAAGACTCATTGAAATGACAAAATTTGACCTTGACACCTTAAAATCACTTTGTAAGAGCATGTTTGATCACTGAAGGAAAGCTGCAAAGGCTAACACTAACATTGGCTCCAATGGGGATGGTAGCTCCTTGGAGGTGCCAAGAACGACAGATCTTTGGGAGAGCAGACAGTGCCTTCATCCATTGGGGAATGGAGTCAAAAACTCAAGCTGAAATGCATGAATGAAAAATAATGACTTGACGACACAAATTGACTCTCACTTAACTAAAAACTGACTCAATACTTAAACACAACCGACAAACTGGAAAATATGCTCAAAGTAGAGCTTATTCAATACAACCTACTCTAACAGTTTCATTCATCACCCGATCAAGTGAAATGGAACATCCAATGCAACCATGTAAGCATGCTGGCTACTATCTTAATTCTCCGCAAGTGCTTTCTTATGAACAACGAGAAATAACTACTGAAAGGCAACCCCCATGGAAACTTTGAACCAAGTGGACTGCTGATAAACTTGCAAAGCATGAATTGACTGGATGACTTCAAGAATACTGCGAAAGGATCTTCATACACATAGCTACTGATTTCCATTAACACATCACTGCTCTGATCCAGATAATATTCATAGCTAGATATCAAGACTTTCCTCACATCTGTGCTGTGTTTCTTTGGTGATTGCAGCAAGCTATCAAAAGGATCCTGAAATTCATGAAAAACCAAACTCCGTTGCTGATTCCAAACAGAACAAAAGTCTCCTTTATCAATCTCCTCATATGAAAAATCTGTTGAACAACACAATGAAATTGACTTTTGAACAAGATTATTATCAACATTCTTTTCGGGCACATGGTTAGCCAATGGAGAAGAATTTTTACAGCAAACCTCATCCAGCACACGAGCAATAGGATCATCAAAAACTTGAGAAGACTGCTGCACTGTATCCCTTGAAACTGTATGACATCCTACTAGCTGTTCATCTTTTCCTTGAGATATATTACGAAGATTCTGCCTTATAAACTGAAATGCTTCGAAACAAAAGGGTATAGAATTTTCCTGCATCATCAAATCATGTATTTCATCTTCCACACCTTCATCTATAATCTGACCTTCAATTTCATTTGGTGGCTGCAAGTCTGATGCTACAGGCTGCTCAAGAATTTCATTATCTGTCTCATCCTCAACATTAACACTGAGAGATTGCTGATTTCTTATAGGCTGCTCATTTGAAGATTTACTATGCAATTTACCCTTCAAAAACTAAAATGATTCAAAACAAAATGGTACGGAGTCACCTTGTATCATTTGATCACATGTACCAGCTTCCATGTCCTCATCTGCAACTTGAAAATCAATGGCTTTCGAGGGCTGAAAATCTGAATATGAGAAGTCTTGAACAAGGTTTTGGTTGCGCTCAAGATGGTCCAGATCAAGACTTGTTGGCATTTGATTTCTGATTGCATGGTAGTTGTCTCTGATGAACTGAAATGAATCAAAACAAAAAGGAAAATATCCTTCACTTACTTCAAAATTTGCTGCACTTTCCTCATCATTGTCATAGCTGATATGCATCGGTTGATCACTGTACTCGAGCTGCTGAAAGTGAACTTCCTCCTCGCGCAAACTAGCTGTTGATTCGTCTACAAGATTAGCTTCTTTTTGGAGAACATAATCATCATCATACTGATCAAACTGAGGGAATTCATCGGTATAAAACACATCATCAAACATATATATCATATCAACAGCTCTCTCTTCTTCACAATGATCTATAAAACAATCGGTATGACAACTGGGATAAGAAACAAAATGTTTTGGGTCAACCACTTGTTCTTGAATGTCATTTTCATTTTTTGCAGTCATTTTCCACACCATCTCTTCTACTGCATTTATGAAAAGATCAAGCTTTTCCTCTGAAGGTGTTAGCTGCTCTGAAACATTCTTCTTTTCTTCTTCCTTCAACCTTGCCCTGAAGATCAGCAAATGAGCCTCTACATTTACTACCTTGTTCTGTATTTCGTGAAGTGTTGCAATATTCTTTTCTCTCAGCTGAAACTCCATTTCCGGATGAAAGACACCCGGGTAATGCAAGAGAGAAGATCTAGGAGAAAGTCTTATATCAACTGGCATCGAATAATAAACTTGGTTAAATCTAGCAGAAAATTGTTGTACTGTCTCCCCTGGCATTCTTTTCAGCTGATTATACTCTTCTATAATAAGGAAAGGATTATGTCCAATCATCCACCTGTCGAGGAAAACTGTGACGAACTACTGGAAATCTGAGATGCTCGCATCAGGCAGGGCTTTGAACCAACTCTTCACTTGGCCTTGCAAAGAAAGAGAAAAAAGCCTAATACTAACATCCTCTTCATCAACTTCAAAAAGGTCTAGAAAAGTCTCAACATTCTGCACATGTTTCTCAGCGTTGACATTGTTACATTAACCGTCAAATCTTGGTAGATATAGGTCATAATTTGCAGGGAAAGCATGAAGAACATAAGGTAAAACAAGAGGTTTGTACCAATCTGGGACTATGAAAGGTGTAGGAGTATATACAAGAGCTGCGGGATCAGTTTTGTTTTCTTTAGGCTCATCACTCTGAAGAGAGTCATTATAATATGTTGGAAAAGTAAGGAGACCAGGATCAAAGGGAAACTCAGCATTTACAATTTTTGAATGGGTCGAGTGAATATTTTGATCACCTTTCTCATACAACAAATTCTGAAAAACCTTCAGGACAGCTTCAAGAACTGCGAAGAAATAGTTTACAAGAAAGCAGATTAGATCCTGAATACCACTCCACTTTAGATACCTGAACTTTGTGTAAGATCCTT
Source organism: Pinus albicaulis (assembly GCA_034641835.2). Classification (NCBI taxonomy): domain Eukaryota; kingdom Viridiplantae; phylum Streptophyta; class Pinopsida; order Pinales; family Pinaceae; genus Pinus; species Pinus albicaulis. Next base: position 220,484,381 of record CM076574.1, read on the forward strand.
CCATTTTCTCAGAGAAAGAGTCAGTCCTCCAGACTTTGAATTGGAGTCACCAGGTGAATGATTTCAGCCTTCTTATGTCTGATCATTGTCCACCATCAACCATCAGATCTGAACTCGATACATGTACTGGGGAAATTTATAAGTTAAGTGTTACGATTACAAGCTAGACCGGAGATCGACTGAAGCAGCATTTATCTACTATGCACTCACAGAGCAAGAGCAATTCGAAGACTACATGGCATGACTTCAGACTCCGTCTGTAGCTTATAGAACAAATAACACCCACAAGCAAACCATGTTCTCCCCAGTATGGTCACCACTATGTTAGAGCCTAAATCTCCCTTAGGTTGAAGGAAGGCAAAACTTAGGATAACCACAAACCACTCTCAGCCTCGTAGCTAGCCCTACGAGGACAGGAGAGGGCTCTCTCCGGGTCAAACTCAGTAAAAATAAACAATAGGGTCTGAGATGACTTGTAATGATACTGATTTTAGGCTAGGTAAACAAATAGGAGGGTTTGATTTGAATTTTTTGGGGTTTTGTTGGAAAAATGGGAAAGGCAATTTTGGGCTTGGGGATGAGGCCAGATTTTCACAGAATTCTAATTGGGGAAAGGTAGGCAGTAGTTTTGATGCTTTTGATTATGTGAATGGATGGATCAGAATTACAAGGAGATGAATAGGGCAAGAGAGTACAAGGATACTCTCCAAACTGACGAAAACATGTAAAACTAAACAAATTTAAAGGCAGAGCACTGGAAAATCAATTAATTCTACCTTATTTACTCATTCATTTAGTTTCAGAAGAAAAAGAAGGGAAATGGCATACATAAAACATTAATGAACTTACAAATAATTGAAGGAAAACACCATCAAAAACTCAAAGCCACAAGAATCCCAACAAGTGCTGCAAAACCTCTGGTCTTTCCTTAGCCAAAAATGCAGAATGAATGTACAATAGAGTGCCAAACTATTCCCAAGAGTCCAACCCTGAAAGTGTCTCAGAAAATACAATAAATAAACAATTATAACCCCTTCCCATGCCTCTAGGGGTCGAATTCCTCCTTCTAGGAGCAGTTTCAACTAATTCTAAACAAGGAACTAAAATCTAGGCAGCCAAACAACTTGCCTCTAAAAGGAAGGAAACTGATTCTTTCACTTGATTTTCACTTTTTTGGGAGTGAATCATCTAGAATAGGTAAAATTGAATCAAAGTTACATTAAAACCACAAAATTACATCAAGATAACTCAAAAATTACATTCACAATCAAAACTAGTCCAACTGGCCGAAATCCTGAGCTGGAAAGTGAAAAATTAGCTAATTTTCTCTATGCGTCGCGCGCCTGAGCTCTATGCATCGTGCGCCTTTCAGCCTGCTTTTGGGGCACTTCTTGGCATCAAAATCAAGCTCATGATAGCTTTTTGGAAAGCCCTGGATGTCTTCTATCCAACCCAAGTGGAATTTCTCAATTTGGAGCTCATTTGCCCCTCCAAAAATTCATTCTCCCACAAGTACTTCCTGCTGGTGCAAAAGGTGGCAGAAAGGTGATTTTCATGGTGTTTTTGGCCCTTTTGATCATCCAAAACTTGATGAAATGCTTCGGCCATTTCTAAGCATGCATAAATTACCATGAAAAATCCAAAAATACAAAGTTTTCCTCCAGAAAGTTTCCCAATCATAAGCGTGCATCGTGACGCGCTACGCGTTGGGAGGAAAAACCTGTTTTGAGACCAAAATTTTCCAAAATGACAAAAATTTCTCCAAATTTGCTAAAATTCGGAGCGAAGATTCCCCGTCATGCCTCATGCTCAGCCAATGAAGCCTCGGCCAAAATACGGAGTGGATCAGGCCTCTTTCGCCATCTTAGTGCTTTGCTCAACCTTGCCTTCAGGATCTTCATTTTAGCTCGGCAAACGTGATTACAGGCCCAATAATGATTTTTCATGTGACGGAGCATGTCTTTGTCTCTATTGGCCTTTGCCAAAAACTTCTCCAGATGAATTTTAACATGCGTGAGGCAAGTCTCTCGATCAGCCGGTGTCATGTCACCTGGTCTCTTCTGGGCCAATGCACGGTCTTCCCGGATTTGCCGCAACTCTACAAGTGTATGCTGGTCCTCTAGCTGTTTGTTCCGCTGCTCCAGGTAGTTTATTACCCACTGAGCTCTCTACAATTTCACATTCAGCGTGTCAATCTCGGCCTTCTGCTCCTGGATGATCTCTTTCATTTTCAAGCTAGGAGAGCTCTCATCAACATCGATGAGTGTAAAGTCACTGTCTCGGCCTCCTGAAGGGCCCTCATCGTGCATAGGCCTCTTGCCTCTATCCTGAACCTGTACCTGTGCTGATCTCGAAGGCGAGACCCCTTCCACACCATGTGGAGATAGTACTCGTGTTGCTGATGAAGTTAACGAGACCCCTTCCACCCCGGGTGGAGATAGTACTCGTCGTGATGCTGCAAACAAGGCTCTGGCGCCTCTCTGATATGTAACGACCACTTTTATGAGATCTCCCTGACACATTTAGCTCTGTGGTTGATGAATCACTGTCCTGATCATACCCCTGCTCATAAGGTGAATTTGTCTCTGACATGGTGCTGAAATCAAGATGTTTGACAAATATATGCTGATGTAGGTATGGTGAAAAACAAGAGTTCAGTGTATGCTCTAATCCCAAATGTGTCACATGTGTATCAAGGTGCGATAGTAGGAAACCATAATGATAAAGGTACCGTCAAATGAGTTTGAATGGGAAAACAGCCACCGCTTGACTACATGGGGATTGAATACATGGGGATTTGACAAGTGAGTAGGAAGGAGTGTACGTCGGGTGGAAATAGTTATTAGGAACAAAGTGAAAATAGCCCTTGCAATGACAATTAGACTTTGTCAATGGAGGATGTGGGATAGTGAATATGGGACCTGTTATAACATAAATGATAAACATGAGACAATGATATGGTAATAGCAATGACAAGTGATGATGGAATAAAGAAATATACATGGAGAACATAAAGTAAATAATAAACAGTGACACTAATGACAATAGATGGCATGAGTATATATGTCAATAACAAAAGATTTGAAACCCAACAATATCACCATCATTTGTTTTAAAACCCTATGGAGCGAATTTGACAGTGAATATAGGGTTTAATGTTCACTATATCAAACACTTGTTGTTTCCTCATTTGCAACACCATAGCATGTTCATGAATCACTGAGCAAGCATGAATAACTTACTTGCAGGAAAATGAGGCAATTTGATGCGAATTTGGGTGAAGAAATGTTGTTTTCAAGCCTCAGGGCTCTATGCGCTGCACGCATGCGCAATGCACCGCATGCTCTGTGTGTGTCACACGCGTGTAAAATTACACTGCCCACTGATGCCCAGTGCGCCACGCGCTCCTTGTATGCGCCGCGCGCACTGTCAATACACTATCTCCGCTTCAAAACAAAATTTTCGCCCTTCAACCCTTCAATTCAATATTTTCTCTTGAAAACTTGTGAATGTAATTTGAAAAATGGGTTCAAATGATTTATATAGCTTTGAAAATATCACACAAGAGTTGGATTTGAAAATTTGAAGAGTTTGGGTGAATTTCTAGATTGATGGCTCAATGCGCCGCGCGCTCTTTGTATGCGTCGCGCGCTACATAGTGCATTTTGCAGGAGGATTTTGGAGGCCTTCCCGGTGTCCAAATTTGGCATGTGATAGCTCGTTCGAAATATTTTGGAGTCTAATTTCCAACCCAAGTAAAAATTTTCAATTTGGAGTTCATTTACCCTTTCAAAAAATCAAATCTCCCAACACTACTTCCTGTAGGTGCATCAATTCTCCTAAGGCAACGGTATTCCTAACATTTCTCCAAAAAAATTACACCTGTGTAAAACGTGAAGGAGGTTTTTCTTCCTTGGCATGTTGTGTACAAAAACCTCTCTCAGCTTTCCAAAATTCATCTTTTATTTCTCTGAAACATCATTTGAGTGAAACCTATCCCGATGTGTGAAACAAGGGATTTGTCGAAATGAAGAAAAATGAAGGGGATAAGGGGCTTCTAAATTCTTGGGGAAATTTTGGGAAGTAGGGAGGAATGTTAGGAAGTAGGGGAAAGTGGAATCACAAAGATTGAGTGAAGGGAAGTGGTCCAAAAGGGCAAAACACAGGCCTAGCCTAGAAAATTGCCAAGTTATGGCAAGAAACTAGGGTTTGTGAAAAAATGAGGAATTCGGGGGATCTCAGTGATGGGAAGTGTTTAATAAGGAACATTAATGATAGGGGAAGGTGTATGAACATTAGGATACAAATTTTTCTAATGATTTGACCATCCAAGAGAAATTACCTCCAAAACCCTAGGAGAGGGAAATGGACCTTACCTAGGCACAATTGAAGCATGAACAAGCTGTAAAATGACCCAATGGAACTTGACATGATGATGAAAACCCTCTGAATGATGGTACACTCAGCTGAATGGTGACATGGACCGACATTTGGACAACTTTGAAAAGAGTGAAAACAAACCTAGACCTAATGCTAGTGACCAAATTGTGTATTTGAAGACTCATTGAAATGACTAGAAATTTAGGCCTTGGCATGGAACCATTTTTTTGGTCATCTAACCTTTCATCATTAGATGGACCCAAGTACACCATGTAAGACCAGTTTTACCCCAAGTAAAACTGCTTTCTCTATGTTAATTAGGAAACCCCAAAAGGAATAATTAATTAAACCATAATTTAATTATTATTCCCAGTCATGTTTAACCCAAAAACAAAGAAATTAATGAGATAAACCCATAGTTATCTTATTATTTTCTAGGAATAATTATTCAAATAATATTCCTTGTTAAATATGACCAAATCAACCACCATTAATCAAATAAATCATTATTTATTTGATTATATCCCAACCACTTCCTTAAAAAGATAAATAAATCATTTATTTATTTATTTTTCACTAATCAAGGGATTTGACCCAAGTCAAACACCCTTTCCCTCCAACAAATAATAATAAAATATTCTATAGAGGTGGATCTAGATGTGATTAACATTATTTTAATCATGCACCAAGATCTAGAAGGACCCAATATTTTGTTATAAATAGGATGTGGATGGTTGCTCTAATACAGGAGTTGGATTTATTGGATCTTTTTGTTTTAGTTTTTCAATGTGTGGGTCTTGAAAGGATGTGTCTTCCTCAAGACTTTTATTCACCCGTAGGGAATCTTCCTCAGAATTATCTTGTTCTTGTATGATCACAGAAGGTTTCCTCTTTTCAAGTATTCTTCCAGACCTCAGTTGAACATCACTAAGGTCTAAAGGAGTGATTAAATAAGTTGGAAACTGTTGGCCTTCTATCATGTATGTATTCTGAGGGTTCTTATTATTGGGGTTTGGTATGGGTTGAGCAGGCAATTGATTTGATTTTTGAGGGAATGGCAATGAAAGTGGTTGATTTTGATGATGTTGTTGAGAATTTTTTTGAAAATTTTGTTGAAGATTTTGAGGAAAATTTTGGTTAGGATTTTGAGGATAAAAATGTGGGTATGGTGGATACTGATAGTATGGAGAGTATCTTCCATAGGGACTTTGTGTTCCTTGTGCCCAGTGTTAGAGTCAGCCTTTGCAGCTTTCCTCTAGTGATCAAACATGCTCTTACAAAGTGATTTTAAGTTGTCAAGGTCAAATTTTGTCATTTCAAAGAGTCTTCAAGCAAAATTTGGTCACTAGGCATTAGGTCTAGGGTTTGTTTTCACTCCTTCCAAAGTTGTCCAAGTGTCGGTCCATGTCACCATTCAGCTGAGTGTACCATCATTCAGAGGGTTTTCATCATCATGTCAAGTTCCATTGGGTCATTTTACATCTTGTTCATGCTTCAGTTGTGCCTTGGTAAGGTCCATTTCCCTCTCCTAGGGTTTTGGAGGTAATTTCTCTTGGACGGTCAAATCATCGAAAAAACTTGTATCCTGATGTTCACACACCTTCCCCTATCCTTAATATACCTTATTAAACACTTCCCATCACTGAGATCCCTAAAATTCCTCATTTCTGCACAAACCCTAGTTTCTAGCCACAACTTGGCAATTTTCTAGGCTAGGCCTGTGTTTTGCCCTTTTGGACCCCTTCCCCTCACTCGATCTCTGATATTCCACTTTCCCCTGCTTCCTAACATCCCTCCCTACTTCCCAAAATTTCCCCAAGAATTTAGAAGCCCTTTATCCCCTTCATTTCGCTTCATTTCGACAAAATCCCTTGTTTCACACATCGGGATAAGTTTCACTCAAAAGATGTTTCAGAGCAATAAAAGATGAATTTTGGAAAACTGAGAGAGGTGTTTGTCCACAACATCCCAAGGAAGAAAAACCTCTTTCACTTTTTACACAGGTATCATGGTTTTAGAGAAATGTCAAAAATACCGTTGCCTCAGGAGAATTGAATGCACCTCTGAAGTGACCTTGGGAAAATCAAGATTTCTCCTAGCATGGTTGGCTAAATGACTTGCATGATGAGTCAAATGATAACTAGACACAAATATATTTTCAATGAGCTATCATGAGCTCAATTTGGAGTTGAGGAAGACCTTCAAAAGTTGACTGCAACAGCGCTCTGCCTTGAGGCAGCCTCATTCTGCTCATTTTGACTAGTGTTGGGAGATTTGATTTTTGATAGGGTAAATGAAATCCAAATTGCATAATTCCACTTGTGTTGGAAATTAGACTCCAATATCTTTCCAACGAGCTATCACACGCCCGATTTGGACACCAGGAAGGCCTCCAAAAGCTTCCTGCAAAATGCACTATGTAGCTACTCATAGAAAAGGGCGTGCGACCCACTTGAACGGGTGAGACCATTTAGGGCATGACCCACTGAGCGCCACAGCCGCAAAGCTGAGACCCAAGAGAGACCCACTCTGGGGGTGCGACCCCCTTAAACCAGCGCGCGCTACCCACTTAAATCGCAACCTTGGTAAATTCGTTTGCGCCCGCATTCGATTCTAGTCGACCCAAAAAGCTTCCAAACAGTTTTAATCATTGCTCATTCGATTTTTAATATGGTTGTGATCTCATTAGGATGTTTGGGAAACAATGGGAAAGAGGCCATGTTTGGAGAAGAATGTATAATCCCTACATTCACATGCAAAATAATTCCTTAAAGGTTTTGAAAGTATATGGGCAGTTTTATGAAAAGTTTGAAAACTCTTGAATGGTAAATATGCTCATGCCCTAGCACGTTGTGTATATCATCCTCACGCCCTCAATTATCATTTTATCATTACTATCATCCCCTTTCACGTTTTGCACAGTGTTCATGTTGGCTTATGTTTAAATTCCATCACCATATCACTGCTACCATCACCATAATATTGCCGCTGTCATGGTTATTTGTGTCACTATGGTTATTGTCGTGTTGTCCCTATTCTCCAGTTCATAAACACAATCTCATGCTTTGCCCCTTTGACAAGTTTTGGCCATCATTATAAAATTATACCATACATCTGCATTTGGTTTTCATTTGTCAAACTCACTTATGATCGAAACAGTGATAGTTTTTATGTCATTAAAACAGAGTCATCCTCATTATGATTTTGTTTTCCTGTGATGCTTGGGTACATGGGTGATATCTATTGGGTTTTGAACATACATTAAAACTTTGCTTTCACTGCACCTATATCAACACACATATTGCAGACAACTTGTTTTCAAAGCCATGTCAAAGACAGATTTAGGATATGAGCAGGACAGTGACTCAACCGTTGAGGTTGATGTACTGAGATGGAGCACAGCAGTGCACCAGTAGTGGTAACATATCAGAGAGGCCACGGAGCTTTGTTTGCAGCATCACGACGAGTACTATCTCCACCCGGGGTGGAAGGGGTCTCGTTGACTTCATCAGCAGCGCGAGTACTATCTCCACATGGCGTGGAAGGGGTCTCGCCTTCTTCATCAGCGTAGGTACATTCATAGGATCATGATCGAGAAAAAGACATGCTTCGTCGCATGAAAGGCCATTATTGGGCTCGCATGCATGTATGCAAAGCGAGAATGAAGATTCGGAGGAGGCGAGCGAGCACCACCCGGCCAAAGGTTCAATTCCTCCGAATTCTTGGGTTTATGGCTCACTGCTAGGCAAGACACACGATGAGAGTCACCTCCGAATTTGAGCAAATTCGGAGAAATTTTTGTCATTTTGAAATTTTTGGTCTCAAAACAAAAAAGCCACGCAAGCGGGCCGCACACCACATGTGCCTAATTTTTTGTATATTCAATAATGAAATATTTGCATTTTTGGATTTGTCATGATAAGTTATGCATCCTCAGGCATTGTCGAAGCATTTCATCAGATTCTGGATGGTCAAAAAGCTCAAAAACACCATGAAAACCACCTTGCTGCCACCTTTTGCACCAGCAGGAAGTACTTCTGGTAGAATGAGGTTTTGGAGGTTCAAATGAGCTCCAAATTGGGAAATTCCGCTTGGGTTGGATAGCCAACATCCAAGGCTTTCCAACGAGCTATCATGAGCTCAATTTGGATGCCGGGAAGTACTTCAAAATTGGGCTGAAAGGCACGCGACCCACTTGGCTCAGGGGTGCGACCCACTTAAATTTTTGGCTGAATTTTCAACTTCCAGCTCAGATTTTCGGCCAGTTTGGACCAGTTTTGCTTGTGGATGAAATTTTTGGGTTTTCATGATGTAAGTTGATGGTTGGCATGTAACTTTGGCTCATTTTTACCTATTCTAGAAGATTCACTCTCAAAAAGTGAAAATCATGTAAATGAATCAGTTTCCACTCTTTTAGAGGCAAGTTGTTTAGATGCCTAGATTCTAGTTCCTTGTTTAGAATTTGTTGAAACTGATCCCTGAAGAAGGAATTCGACCCCTAGAGGCATGGGAAGGGGTTAGAGTGATCTATATGATGTAATTTATCAATCATTTTCAGAGGTTGGAGAGGTTGGACTCTTGGGAGACTTTTGGCACTATTGTACATATTTTTCATATTTTGGCTAAGGAAAGATCAGAGGTTTTGCGGCACCTGTTGGGATCCTTGTGGTGTTCTGTTCTTGATGGTGTTTTCTCTCTGTTTACTGTAAGTTCCTCATGTTTAATGTATGCCATTTCTCACTCATGCTTCTTAAATTAAATGAATGAGTAGATGAGGTTGAATCCATTGTTCACAGTGCTCTGCCTTTGAATTCATTTAGTTTTTCATGTTTTCGACTGTTTGGAGAGGATCCAAGTTCTTCTTTGCCCTTTTCAGCTCCTGTTCGTTCTGATCCATCCACATATCCAATCTAAAGCATCAAGACAATCGCCTACCTTGCCCCAACTCGAAATCTGCAAAGATCTGACCTTATCCCCGGACCCAAAATTGTTTTTTCCCATTTCTCCAGCGAAAACCCAAAAAATCAAAATCAAACATTCCTATCTCTTTACTAGCCTAAAATCAGTTCCTATCGTAAGTCATCTCGCACCCAATTGCTCATTTTATCGAGATTGACGGAGAGAGCCCTCTCCTGCCCTCGTAGGGCTAGCTACGAGGCTGAGCGTGGTTTGATGTAGCCTTGAGTTTTACTTCATTTCAACCTGAGGTAGATTTGAGTGCTAACATAGTGGCGACCATACTGGGGAGAAACTCAAAATGTTTGCTTGTTATAGACGGAGTCTGAAGTCACGCCAGGTAGTCTTCGAAACGTTGTTGCTATGCATCAGCGAAGTAGATAAACGCTGCTTCAGTCGATCTCCGGTTTAACTTGTAATCGTAGCATCTAACTTGTAAATTGCCCCAGTACATGTATCAAGTTCAGATCTGATGGTTGATGGTGAACAACGGTCAGACATAAGAAGGCTGAAATCATTCACCTGGTGACTCCAATTCAAAGTCTGGAGGACTGACTCTTTCTCTGAGAAAATGGAAGGATCTTACACAAAGTTCAGGTATCTAAAGTGGAATGGTATTCAGGATCTAATTTTCTTTCTTGTAAATTACTTTTGTCGTCGAGAAGTCGTCTTGAAAGTTTTCCGCAGTTTGTTGCTGATAGTGCGCACTGCACCTCATCATCTGTTCAAAAGTGTAACGTTTAAAGCTTCTTTGGATCTCCGGCTTCCTTAGCTTTTCCCCATATCTTATGACAATTTTCAAGGAGTGAGCCGTGGTACAAAATCGAACTGCCACTTCAAGACCTCTTCACCCTTGTAAAATTCACATCGTACAAACCTCTTGTTTTGGCCTTCTCTGCCTTCAGTGTTTTTTCCCTAAACTATGACCTACATTCATCAGATTTTGTGGTGTGAATGTAACAATGTCAACGCTGAGCAACATGTGCAGAATGTTGAGACTTTTCTAGATCTTTTTGAAGTTGATGATGAAGATGTTAGTATTAGGATTTTTGCTCTTTCTTTGCAAGGCCAAGTGAAGAGTTGGTTTAAAGCCCTGCCTGATGCGAGCATCACAGATTTCCAGCAGTTGGTCAGAGTTTTCCTTGACAGGTGGATGATCGGACAGAACTTTTTGTTGATTATAGAGGAGTATAACCAGTTGAAAAGAATGCCAGGTGAGACAGTACAACAATTTTCTGTTAGATTTAACCAAGTTTATTATTCGATGCCAGTTGATATAAGACCTTCTCCTAGATCTGCTCTCTTGCACTACCCGGGTGCCTTTGATCCGGAAATGGAGTTTCAGCTGAGAGAAAAGAATATTGCAACACTTCACGAAATGCAGAACAAGGCAGTGAATGTAGAGGCTCATTTTCTGATCCGGAGGGCAAGGTTGAAGGAAGAAGAAAAGAAGAATGTTTCAAAGCAGCTGACACTTTCAGAGGAAAAGCTTGATCTTTTCGTAAACGCAGTAGAAGAGATGGTGCGGAAAATGACTGCAAAAAATGAAAATGACATTCAAGAACAAGCGGCTGACCCAAAACATTTTGTTTCTGATCCCAGTTGTCATAGTGATTGTTTTATAGATCATTGTGAAGAAGAGAGAGCTGTTGATATGATGTGTATGTTTGATGATGTGTTGTATACTGATGATTTGCCTCAGTTTGATCAGTATGATGATGATTATGTTCTCCAAACAGAAACTAATCTTGCAGACAAATCAATAGCTAGTTTGTGCGAGGAGGAAGTTCACTTTCAGCAGCTCGAGTACAGTGATCAACCGATGCATATCAGCTATGGCAATGATGAGGAAAGTGTAGAAAATTTTGAAGTAAGTGAAGGATCTTTGCCTTTTTGTTTTGATTCGTTTCAGTTCATTAGAGATAACTTCCATGCAATCAGAAATCAAACGTCAACAAGTCTTGATCTGGATCGTCTTGAGGGCAACAAAAACTTCTCATATTCAGACTTGCAACCCCCGAAAGCCATTGATTGTCAAGTTGCAGCTGAAGACTTGGAAGTGGGCACACATGATTTAATGATTCAAGGTGACTCCGTACCTTTCTGTTTTGAATCATTTCAGCTTTTGAGAGAAAAATTGCATAGTAAATCTTCAAATGAGCAGCCTATAAGAAATCAACAATCTTTCAATTTCAATGTTGAGGATGAGACAGATAACGAAATTCTTGAGCAGCCTGTAGCATCATATTTGCAGCCACCAAATGAAATTGAAGGTCAGATTACAGATGAAGGTATGGGAGCTGAAGTACAGGATTTAATGATGCAGGAAGATTCTATACCCTTTTGTTTCGAAACATTTCAGTTTATAAGGCAGAATATTCGTAATATGTCTCAAGGAAAAGAGGAACAACCAGTAGGATGTCATACAGTTTCAAGGGATACAGTGCAGCAGTCTTCTCAAGTTTTTGATGATCCTATTGCTCGTGTGTTGGATGATGTTTGTTATAAAAATTCTGCTCCATTAGCTAACCATGTGCCCGAAAAGAATGTTGATGATAATCTTATTCAAAGGTCACCTTCATTGTCTTGTTTAACAAATTGTTCATTGCATAGCACATGTCAAGATTTCCATTCATATGAGGAGATTGATGAAGGAGAATTTTGTTCTATCTGGAATCAGCAATAGAGTTTGATTTTTCATGAATTTCAGGACCCTTTTGACAGCTTGCTGCAATCACCAAAGAAAAGCACCGCAGATGTGATGAAAAGTTTAAGATCAAGGTATGGAGATTATCTGGACCAGAGCTATGTTTATGAAGATCCTTTCGCAGTATTCTTGCAGTCATCCAGTCAATTTGTGCTTTGCAAGTTTATCAGCAGTCCACTTGGTTCAAAGTTTCCATGGGAGTTGCCTTTCGATTCTTTCCTTTTCCTGTGCATCAGTAAGCATGTGGGAAGAAATCAAACAACAGCCAAGATGCTTACATGGTTACATTGGCTGTTCCATTACACTTGATCGGGTGGTGTAAAGCACAATTAGAGTAGGTTGTATTGAATAAGCTCTACTTTGAGCATATTTCCAGTTTGTCGGTTGTGTTTAAGTATCGAGTTAGTTTTTAGTTGAGTAAGATTCAATTTGTGTCGTCAAGTCATCAGTTTTCAGTCATGCATTTCAGTTTGAGTTTTTGATTCCATGGCCCAATGGATAAGGCACTGGTCTGCTCTCCCAAAGATCTGCCGTTCTTGGGACCTCCAAGGAGCTACCATCCCCATTGGAGCCAATGTTAGTGTCAGCCTTTGCAGCCTTCCTTCAGTGATCAAACATGCTCTTATAAAGTGATTTTAAGGTGTCAAGGTCAAATTTTTTCATTTCAAAATGTTTTCAAGCAAAATTTGGTCACTAGGCATTAGGTCTAGGGGTTGCTTTTACTCCTGTCAAATTTGTCCAAATGTCGGTCCATGTCACCATTCAGCTGAGTGTGCCATCATTCAGAGGGTTTTCATCATCATGTCAAGTTCCATTGGGTCATTTTACAGCTTGTTCATGCTTCAGTTGTGCCTTGGTAAGGTCCATTTCCCTCTCCTAGGGTTTTGGAGGTAATTTCTCTCGGATGGTCAAATCATCGGAAAAACTTGTATCCTGATGTTCACACACCTTCCCCTATCCTTAATATACCTCATTAAACACTTCCCATCACTGAGATCCCTCAAATTCCTCATTTTTGCACAAACCCTAGTTTCTAGCCAAAACTTGGCAATTTCCTAGGCTAGGCCTGTGTTTTGCCCTTTTGGACCCTTTCCCCTCACTCAATCTCTGTGATTCCACTTTCCCCTGCTTCCTAACATCCCTCCCTACTTCTCAAAATTTCCCCAAGAATTTAGAAGCCCTTTATCCCCTTCATTTCGCTTCATTTCGACAAAATCCCTTGTTTCACACATCGGGATAAGTTTCACTCAAAAGATTTTTCAGAGCAATCAAAGATGAATTTTGGAAAACTGAGAGAGGTGTCTGTCCAAAACATGCCAAGGAAGAAAAACCTCCTTCACTTTTTACACAGGTATCATGGTTTTAGAGAAATGTCAAAAATATCGTTGCCTCAGGAGAATTGAATGCACCTCTGAAGTGACCTTGGGAAAATCAAGATTTATCCTAGCATGGTTGGCCAAATGACTTTCATGATGAGTCAAATGATAACTAGACAGAAAGACCTTTCCAATGAGCTATCATGAGCTCAATTTGGAGTTGAGGAAGACCTTCAAAAGTTGACTGCAACAGCGCTCTGCCTTGAGGCAGCCTCATTCTGCTCATTTTGACTAGTGTTGGGAGATTTGATTTTTTACAGGGTAAATGAAATCCAAATTGCATAATTCCACTTTTTTTGGAAAGTAGACTCCAAGATCTTTCCAACGAGCTATCACACGCTCAATTTGGACACCGGGAAGGCCTTCAAAAGCTTCCTGCAAAATGCACTATGTGGCAAGAGGCATGCGACCCACTTGAAACGGGTGAGACCCACTTGAGGGGCGCGACCCACTTGAGCGCCACAGCCAGTGTAAAGTTGAACGGGTGAGACCCACTTGGGGGGTGCGACCCACTTAAACCAGCGCGCTACCCACTTAAATCAGAACCCAGAAAATTCGTTTTTTGCGCCCAGATTCGATTCTAGTCGACTCCAAAAGCTTCCAAACAGGTTTTAATCATTTCTCATTCGATTTTTAATATGGTTGTGATGTCATTGATGTTGGGGAAACAAGCCATCCTTGGAGAAAATATATGAACCCTTCATTCACATGCAAGTTAATTCTGTAAGGGTTTTGAAATTGTATGGGCAGTTTTGTGGAAAATTTGAAAACCTTCAAATGGTGAATATGTTCACACCCTAGCACGTTGTATAGATGATCCTCACGCCCTCAGTTATCATCTTGTCGCTGCTGTTCATGCTCTTTCATATTTTGCACAGTCTTATGTCGACTAATTTATAGCCCTTATTACCATAATATCACCATTGCTGTTGTTATCATTATATTACCACTGTGATAGTAATTTGTGTCACTATGGTCATGGTCTTCTCCCTGTTCTCCAGTTCATAAACACAGTCCTCTACTTGTTTGTTTCTTTGACAAACTTTTCCCATCATTACCAAAAGCTTGCCCCATACTTTGCAGCTGGCATTCATTTGTGAAACTCACTTGTGGTCAAAACAGTGATAGTTTTCATGCCACTAAAACAGAGCCATCTTCATTGTAATTTTGTTTTCCTATGATACTTTGGCAATGGGTGATATCTATTGGGTGTTGAAACATACATTAAGACTTTGCCTTCACTGCACCTATATGAGCATCCATATTGCAAATATCTTGTTCAAAGCCATGTCAGAGACGGATTCAGTTTATGAGCAAGGATATGAGCAGGACAGTGACTCAACCGTTGAGGTTGATGTACTGAGATGGAGCATAGTAGTGCGCCAGTAGTGGTAACATATCAGAGAGGCCACAGAGCTTTGTTTGTAGCATCACGACGAGTACTATCTCCACATGGGGTGGAAGGGGTCTCGTTGACTTCATCAGCAGCGCGAGTACTATCTCCACATGGCGTGGAAGGGGTCTCGCCTTCTTCATCAGCATAGGTACATTCACAGGATAATGATAGAGACAAAGACATGCTTCGTCACATGAAAGGCCATTATTGGGCTCGCATGCATGTCTGCAAAGCAAGAATGAAGATTCTGAAGAGGAGGTTGAGCGAAGCACTAAAACGGCGGAAAAGGCCTGATCCACTCCGGATTTTGGCCGATGCTTCGTTGGCTGGGCAAGATACATGATGGAGGGTCTTCACTCCGAATTTGAGCAAATTCGGAGAAAATTTTGTCATTTTGAAATTTTTTGGTCTAAAAACAGGTTTTTCAGTTAAGCGGGTCTCGCACTCATATGCTCACTTTTTTTTGGGACACTTTCTGAAGGAAATATTTGCATTTTTGGATTTTTCATGATAAGTTATGCATCCTCATGCATTGCCGGAGCATTTCATCAGATTCTGGATGGTCAAAAAGCTAAAAAAACACCATAAAAACCACCTTGCTGCCACCTTTTGCACCAGCAGGAAGTACTTATGGGAGAAAGAAGTTTTGGAGGGTCAAATGAGCTCCAAATTGGGAAATTCCACTTGGGTTGGATAGCCAACATCCAGGGCTTTCCAACGAGCTATCATGAGCTCAATTTGGATGCCGGGAAGTACTTCAAAATCGGGCTGAAAGGCATGCGACCCAATTGGCTCAGGCATGCGACCCACTTAAATTTTTGGCTGAATTTTCAACTTCCAGCTCAGATTTTCGGCCAGTTTGGACCAGTTTTGCTTGTGGATGAAATTTTTGGGTTTTCATGATGTAAATTTATGTTTGGCATGTAACTTTGGCTCATTTTTACCTATTCTAGAAGATTCACTCTTAAAAAAGTGAAAATCATGTAAATGAATCAGTTTCCACTCTTTTAGAGGCAAGTTGTTAGCTGCCTAGATTGTAGTTCCATGATTAGAATTGGTTGAAACTGATCCCTGAAGAGGGAATTCGACCCCTAGAGGTGGGGAAAGGTGTTAGAGTGATCTATATATTGTAATTTATCAATCATTTTCAGAGGTTGGAGAGGTTGGACTCTTGGGATACTTTTGATACTATTGTACATACTTTCCATATTTTGGCTAAGGAAAGATCAGGGGTTTTGCGGCACTTGTTGGGATCCTTGTGGTGTTCTGTTCTTGATGATGTTTCTCCTTTGTTTACTGTAAGTTTCTTCATGTTTAATGTGTGCCATCGTTTCATTATGCTTCTGAACTAAGTTGAATGAGTGATTAAGGTTGAATCCATTGTTTATAGTGCTTAGCCTTTGAATTCAGTTAGTTCTATATGTTTTCAGCTGTTTGGAGAGGATCCAAGTTCTTCTTTGCCCTTTTCAGCTCCTCGTCAGTCTAATCTATCCATAAAATCCAATTCGAAGCATCAAGATCATCACCTACCTCGCCCCAGCTTGAACTCTGCAAAGGTCTGACCTTATCCCCGGACCCAAAATTTGTTTTCCCATTACTCCAGCGAAAACCCAAAAAACCAAAAACCAAACATAACTATCTCTTTACTAGCCTAAAATCAGTTCCTATCGTAAGTCATCTCGCATCCTATTGCTTATTTTCTCGAGATTGACGGAGAGAGCCCTCTCCTGCCCTCGTAGGGCTAGCTACGAGGCTGAGCGTGGTTTGATGTAGCCTTGAGTTTTACTTCATTTCAGCCTGAGGTAGATTTGAGTGCTAACACATTGAACGCGACGATTTTAAAGAAATCTCTGTGATTTAAGTTAGAGTTTGGTTTATTTGTCGACAGAGAAATAATATTAGTGTGACCCAGCGGTGAGTTAATGCATGGAATTAAAGCGCTTAACCTCAGTCAAAGCCTGAAGTCAAAGCTCGGTTTGATTTACCACTGGTAGGTTTTGGAAACCAAAACCACCCATTTTGCGCCGCTTTTGCCCCAAAGCGAAACTACTCCAAAAAAACGCAATCTAGTGAGGTTTTGGCACGTCATCAGCAAAAAACCACCCATTTCGCGCGGCTCTCAGCTGTTAAAATTTGGCCTTTGAAAAAACCTGAAATCCACGAGAAACATTTGATTTGAAGCGCCTTTAATTTGACAGAAATCGCACACCTAGAAGCACGGGCCATAAATCAAGGTACTACCCAGTGCTATTATGTTATTACATGTTTATTTTATTCATAAAAAAGCCGAATACGCATGCGTGGGCCCGTGCTGAAATATATTTCGCGTTGATAGAACAAAGCATATAAGTTCGAAAGATTTAAAGGATCACACCATTGTTATAAAGTTTTAATATTACGATTGGGTAAAGTCGCTTAGATATTTTTTTGAGCGTATGATATATTTTTTTGAGAAGGAGGCCATTTTTAAAGCGCTGTTGGAAAAGAACATAACTACAGCCACTTATTCACAGTCATAATATTTCGGTTAACAGAGTGTAAAGTCAGATCAAAGTCAGATAACCCTAGTAAATGTTTTCTTGTAAATTATTTTCAGAGTTTGTTAGGCTGAAACAGAGTTTTTGTACAGTAGAAGATTTACACACACTGGCTTCAGGAAGATACACTAGGGGTAATCCAGATCCAAATCCTCCCCCTGTGTTTGAAAAGCCAAATCTTATCCCAAGAATTGTCAGAAGACAATAAGGATCACTAAGTCCCAGACCTGTCTTCAGATCCTATACTTGGCCCAGTGAGTGGTTTTTTGTAGAAGATCTTTCCTTTGATGATAATTTTGAGCTTTCTTTATTTAGAAATAAGTCTAAAACTAACATTGATGATACAGTTTTAGATCCTTAGTTCCTTGTAGCTACCAATACAACAAATGAAAAGAACCAGCAGAGTACAATAAAGGAGCAAATAGAGAAGAAAGACCCTCCCAGTAAAGAGGTAGAAAAAGCTCCTTCTTTTAATTTAGAAAATGAAATTTCTAAGCTAAAAGTGTCTATGCACCTCACAGAGTTGGTGAAGAATAGTGCCTATAAAATTCAGGTGTCTAATGTCTTGTAAATAGACTCTATTTCTTATATGGTTAATGTAGAAGATGACTACCCTGAACTTATCTTTGGTCCAGCCATAGAAGAATTTGAAGAAAATGAAGTCCCTCCCTTTTACCTAAGTCTTAGAGTACATGAGTTCATCTTGCATAATGCCATGTTGGACTTTGGAGCCTCACATAATTTAATGCCCAAAGCTGTCATGGAGAAGCTAGGCCTTGATTTTACTCGAAAATACCATGATTTGTATTATTTTGACTCAATTAGGGTCCATTGTATTGGTCTTATCAAAGACTTGGTAGTGTCTTTAGATCAGATTCCAACAAAGAATGTCTTGATGGATGTAGTTGTTGTTGATGTCCCACCAAGGTTTGGAATGCTTCTATCTAGGTCTTGGGGTGCAAAACTCAAGGGAACTATGCAACTTGACTTCTCTTATGCCACTATCCCTATATTTGGCTAGTTGAGAAAGCTATATAGGGAAAATAAAATGAAATATATGATTACTAGCAAAGAGAAGCCCGTAAACCATCCCATTAATGCTGCCCACATAGATCTAGAGTCCGTTGTCTTGTATTTTGATGGTGGTTTAAATGATGAGAATGTTCAGTTGGTACAAGTAGATGAAATACCTGAGATTTCAGAGAATTTCAGAGAAGTCCTCAAACAGGAAAAAGACAAAGCAGCAAGCACTTCTGAGTCTCCTGCCTACCAGCAACAAAAAGACAGTGAACAGCCATAAATCAACCAAGTTAAAGAGGAGAAAGAAACAAAATTCCAGCATCTACAAGAAGAGGAAGAAGGCCTGTGGAGCATGGATTTTGATGGAGCTATTGGTAAGGATGGAGCTGGTATTGGAATATGGATTAGGAGCCCTGTTTTCCAACCTAAAAAGGTTCCGACCAATGTTAGATTTTGTGCTTATAAGTTGGATTTTGACTGCTCTAACAATGAAGCAGAATATGAGGCTTTGATTGCAGGTCTCAAAATTTTGAAGAAGATGAATGCAAAAAGGATTTCTGTGTATGGTGACTCTGAGCTGATAATAAAACAGGTGAAAGGAGAATACCAAGTTAGACATCCGAGATTGAGGGAATACATAAATGCAGTCTTGGACATTTTGAAGACATTCCCAGAATACACTTTGACAACAGTACCCAGGATGCAAAATCTCTTTGTTGATTCTCTTTCCACTATTCCCAGCAACTTGAAGATTCCGATGAACTCCAACAATAAGTTTGACATCTATGTCAAACATAGGCCTGTTGTTCCTGACAATTTAAGGTATTGGCAAGTATTTTGGGATGATAATGAGATTAATGCATTTTTGCAGGCTGATGGAAAATTCAAAGACACTCTAATAGAAGGTGAGTATGAGGTTGATGATCAGGATTTGGAAGAAAACCAGATGGACATATTGCAGCTAAACGATAATGTAATTCCTAGAGTTCTTATACCTCTAGGGGAGATTTTTTATCAGGATGATGTTGCAAAGAAACCAAGCTTGGTGCCCATCGAGAAAGGAGTTGAAGATGTGAATCTTGGAACACCTGACCAACCCAAGTTTGTGAAGTTGTCGAAGGCATTTTCCCCTGAGGTAAAGGAGAAGTATGTTAAGTTTCTTTCTGAATTTTCTGATGTGTTTGCATGGGATTATTCGGATTTGAAATTGTATGATAAGAACATAATCTAGCATACTATTCCTATCAAGATGGATCAAAATCCATTCAGACAGAAGCTGAGAAGAATCAATCTGAAGCTGCTTCCATCCATTGAAAAAGAGGTAAAAAAGTTGTACAAATAAGGTATTATAGCTCCCATTAGGTTTTTCGACTGGATTTCAAATTTGGTCCTGGCGCGTAAAAATACAGGAGAGATAAGATTGTGTATAGATTTTCAGAATTTGAATAAGGCATCCTTAAAGGATAATTATCCACTCTCGAAAATGGACCATATTATACAGAGAGTAGTTGGAGCATCCAGAATTTCATTACTTGATGGCTACTCAGGCTACAACCAAATCTTGGTGCATGAGAAGGACCAAGATAAAACTGCCTTCACAACACCCTGGGGAACCTTTCAGTATGCTAAAATTCCATTCGGACTGAAGAACGCTGGAGCTACTTTCCAGCATGCAATGGACATTTCCTTTGCAAACGAAAAATATGTTTTTCTTGTTGTTTATTTGGATGATTTGACAATGTTTTCAGGTTCAGATGATGAGAATTTGCATCATTTCAGAGTTGTTTTTTAGCGATGCAGAAAATTTGGGATTTCTCTCAATCCCAAGAAGATTCTTTTTTCCATGGATGAAGGCAAGCTGCTCGGGCATATCATCTCTAAAGATGGCATCTGCATTGATCCGGCTAGAGTGGAGGAAATTCAGCTCATAGATCTTCCACGAAACAAGAAGGAGATTCAGGCCTTTAATGGTAAGATGAATTTTTTGCGCAGATTTATACCTAACTTGGTTGAGCATTTGAGAGAAATGACCAACATGTTGAAGAAGGACAACACTGTTAAATGGAGTGAGGAGGCTATCAAGTCATTCAATTTGGTAAAGTTTTCTTTGTCCAATTCTCCAGTTTTGATTAGTCCTGACTATACTCAAGATTTTATCATATTTTAGTTTGCATCTAAGCATACTATGGCTATTGTTTTAATGAAAAAGAGAGATGAGGTCAAAAAGCCAATTGCCTTTTTCAGTAGGACTATTAGAGATGCCGCTTTGAGATATAATATTATTGAAAAACAGGAATTGGCACTTGTCAAGGCATTGAAGGATTTTAGGGTCTATATTATGCATTCACATACTATAGCATATGTCCCTAATGTAGTAGTGAAGGATGTGTTGATGCAAACTGATCCAGAAGGTCGAAGAGGTAACTGGATAGCAGCTATGTTGGAGTACGATCTGAAGATCAAGCCCACAAAGTCGATTAAAGGCCAAGGCTTGGTGAAATTTATGGCCCAATGAAATCTACGTGCCCTGGATATAAACCTCATAACAGTAGTAAAAAAAGATGAAGAGGAAGGTTTGCTTGTTCCTATTTCCGATATTGTTTATGTCCTTCAGCATCTGTCACCTCCTACAGGCATGTCTAAGAGTAAAGGTAGATCTCTGAAACTTAAATCGGAAAAATATTGTATTTTAAACAATGCTCTGTATTGGAAGGATCCAGGAGGTATTCTGCTCAATTGTTTGGTTGAAGAAGAAGCTCAGAAGGTAATGCATGTTTTCCAAAAAGGTGACTATGGTGGTCACTTGTTTTGGAAGATTACAACTAACAAGGTATTGAGAGCAGGATATTATTGGCCCACATTATTTTCTGATTTATATAAAACAATTATGATTTTTCATGAATGCCAAATCTTCCAAGGGAAGAAGAAAATTCTCCCACTTCCTTTAAAACCAGTTTCAGTGAACGTGCCCTTTCAGCAGTGGGTGCTCTATTTTATAGGAGAAATTCATCTCGCGTCCTCAGCACAGCACCGATGGATATTGACTGGGACAGATTACTTTACGAAATGGATCAAGGCTATCCCAGTGAGGCAAGCAACTGACACGGTAATTATTCAATTTCTCGAAGCGAATATTTTATCTCGTTTTGGCTACCCATGTAAAATTGTAACAGATAACGCAGCAGCGTTCCGATCCAAGAAGATGATTGATTTCTGTGAAAAATATAATATCGAGTTGGGAAATTCCACAATGTATTATCCACAAGGCAACGTCCTGGCAGAGTCATCGAACAAATCACTGATAAATATAATTAAGAAAATGCTGGAGGCAAACAAAATAAATTGGCACCGAAAGCTCATCAACGCTCTATGGGCAGACAAGGTTAGCAGTAAGAAATCAATAGGTATGTCACCTTTTGAATTAGTTTATGGAACTGAGGTTGTCTTTCCCACATTTCTTACAGTCCCAATTATGATATTATTGCAAGAAGTTGGCAGCGAAGATGATGACAATCAGCGAAGGATCAATTAAATGATCCACCTTCAGCAAAAAAGAGAAGAAGTGTCACAGAATGCAATTCAGTTGTAGGAGAAGATTAAAAATATCTATGACCGAAAGACTAAAGTAGAAAAGTTTCAGCTGGATGATGTAGTGTTGAAATGGGATGCAAGGAATGAAGACAAAGGGAAGCACGGTAAGTTTGACAACCTTTGGAAAGGACCATACACGATTTCAACATACAGGGGATAGAATGCCTTCTTGCTTTCAAAAATGGATGGTCAAAATTTCCCCAGAGGAGCAGTAAATGGTAGGCTTTTGAAGCACTACCATTGTTGAAGAAAATGGATCAGAATCTATGTCATCATCATTGTATATACCATGTTATTTTTTATCAGAGTTCAAGTACACAGTAATGTAGGTTTGGAGCCTGAGGTGAGGGCTATAAAACCTGGATGATATGTGTATGGTTTGGTTTTATTTCAATTTTCAGTCTTAGTATTGAGTCAAATTCAGTTTGCATTTGTGTTAGTTTTCTACATTTTTGACTCCATGCCCAATGGATAAGGCTACTTGGTCTATGGTGTTCTTGGCACCTCCAAGGAGCTAACATCCCCATTGGAGCCAATGTTAGTGTCAGTCTCGTCATACTGCCATCAGTGATCAAAATCTCTCTTTTGCATTTGCATATTAGGAGTCCTATACCAATAAATTTCACCATTCCGTTAGGTCATGGATTCATTGATGGTAGTAATTTTTCATCAGTTTTCCCTCATGAGGTACTCATTGATTCTCCTTTCTATGGTCTTTGGTCATGAGTCACTTTCACTTTCAAAAATCATGTCAGTAGGTCATAGGATGGGTCTCATTAGTTCCTAGGGTCTCACCATGGTCAAATTAATGAGTCAAATGTCAATAAATATCAGCAAGGTCATGAGGAAGTCAATAAACTCAAAGTCACAGTACCTAGAAGATCAAAGATATATTTTATTCAGTTTGATGTAATTTTCACCTCAAAATCATGTTTTGAGGTGGAAACATGATATTTTTCCTTTATTATTCATTATGTAATTTCATGTCAGCATATGTAATAAGTCACAATTCAGAAGCTTCCATCTTCACAAAGTCATCACCCTGCCTTCAGAGAAGTTTTCCACAACATGTTTTGCACCAAATCATCTTCTAAAAAGATCCATTAGAAATACCCCGAAAAGAGCTTTCCAACGGTATATCACACTCTTAAAATTGACTTCTGGATTGAAATTTATGCCTAAATGAAGTAAAAAGCCCCCTATTCCCTAACTTTCCCTTTCTTCCCATGTTTCCCTAAGCTTTATGTTCAAAGTTTAATATTTTCTTTTTATAAAACTCTTTTTCCCTTTCCGATTTACAAAATCGCATTATAATCATTGAAAAACATATGCGATTTGTCCCTTAACCACTTCTCCACATGCCCTTGACACTTTATAATAAATCAAAGTCTCATATTATAAAAATTCCCCCTACCGTTCCAAACCACTTCCCCACCATACTGAAAAAATTTATGATAAAAATTTACAACAAAATTTTTATATTATGAAACCCGCAATCTTAAGTCCCTTCCCCTTTTCATCGCAATCGCAAGGTTAATATTTGCGTCTCGATTTGGTCCATCGCAAAAATTTCCGATGCGATTATATTAAGAACTCCCGATTGTGAACCTCTAATTTGCCCTGCCCGATGCAATCACAACCGTTGATCTGATCGCCGATCGGATGGCCCATATGCGATCGGGCCATCACAATCAGCGCTTTCATGAGGCCCTCCCCGATCGAGCGCTCCCGATCGATCTCATCCGATTACACTCCCACCGTTGATGTTTCCCCTCTGATCTGACGGCTCATGGCCCATCGGACCTTTCCAATCGGCGTTTAAACTCCGCTCCCCTTTCACCTCCTGATTCCGATTGATCCCGGGCCCACCACATAATACTTTCGGCCATTTGTGATATCAAATGCCCTTACACTTTGTTAAATCAAACTTTGTTTTAAATTACTTTACAAAGACCTTTCTCCCCATCGCATCGGAAATTTGTAATGTGTTATACCCTGTTCCAAACCTCCCGATTCCGATTGAAATTGTTCATATATCCCGGTCCCACCATAAAAATCCCTTCGCACGTTTAAATAAAAATCATTCCTCCCCTTTGTATAAAATAAAAAATGTTTCATTTGTTTTAACAAAGGAATTTCTCCCTTTTAACTCATCCCATCGCATCAGAGAAAACCCATATCGCCATCTGTTCACCCCTCTCCCCGGTCCCCGATTGCGATTACTCTTTGTGTATCGAAATGCATCCCACAACAATATTATATGGATTTTTTATATGTTATATCGCCTCCCCTCTGTTCCCGATTGCGATTATAACGTGGATCCCGCCTCCTTCCCTTCCTTTTTTCCCATGCAAAAATTATTTTTTCCCTTCACCAAAAGCATATAATTTCATTCTATTTCAACAACATTTTTTTAAATTTCAGTTTTCTTCAAACAAAATAATGGAAAGCAATAGACCAAGATTTTCTACAGCAGCAGAAAAAATAGGATTGGCTCTTCAAAATTGTCTATTTTTTATGTAACAGCGAAATCTGCCCAGATGATCAAATGTAATGTTTTTCCTTCTTTAGGGCAGATTGTTAGTTCTTTTTTCTATCTTTAGATTTCAGTTCTTTAGCTGTTAAAACAACCCTTGTTTTGTGGATCTATGTTCCCACATTTCAGTGTATTTAATGTAATTGTAAATCATTTGTAAAACAGTTGGAGAATCTGTAACTCAGAAGTAGGGGAATAGTGTGGAAGAACATTTTGCGTTCCATTGTACAGTTTGATAGGGAATTAATAAGAGATGCAACTCTGATTTGTGGGATCCATGTGGTATGAGATTTAGCATTTTTTTTTCTCCTTTGTTTCATATGTAAATTGTTATTTTTCACCTCTCATCCATAAACATTTCCTTTTGAATGCTTCCAAGATAGAAAGCTAGGATCCATTTTCATGCCCTGCCTTGGGGAATCATTCATACTCTGTGTTTTTTTTCTTCTGTTTGAAAGGGATCCATTTATTGTGCCATTTTGCAGCTCCTCACCAGTCTTTCCATCCCATATTTATTAAACTTTAATTGCTAAAGTTTCCTACCTATCTTGCCCCATGAAATACGCTGTGTCCTGATTTAATTGGACTAGTTTCATACTGTCCTATTTTATCCCACACATCCCTGAAATTCATTCATTTTATTAAAACCTTTTCCCATAATTTTATCTAGCCTAATATGATTCCATTATTGTGTTTTATTGAATATCCATTTCACGGAGAGAGCCCTCTCTTGTCCTTGTAGGGCTAGCTACAAGGCTAAGCGTGGTTTAGTTGTTACCTTGTTTTACCCTTTTCAGCCTGGGGTCCATTTTGGGTGCTAACATCTCTGGCGACCAGACTAGGGATCATTGCCGACCTGACTGTCTGCGAGCTCATATTCCCACCATTTGAATTGACTGTGCTTATTCTGTTTTGAAGAAATATCGAAACAGAGGCGCTATAGAAAAGCAAGGCTTATTCAGGCCGTGAGTTATAAAGAGTATTGAGAAACTCTATCTAAGGTTAAAAAACCTTGGCTACATTGAACGCGACGCTTTTAAAGAAATATCTGTGATTTAAGTGAGAGTTTGGTTTATTTTCCGATGGAGAAATAATATTAGTGGGACCCAGCAGTGAGTTAACGTGTGGAGTTAAAGTGCTTAACCACAGTCAAAGCCTGAAGTCAAAGCTCGGTTTGATTTACCACTAGCGGGTTTTGGAAACCAAAACCACCCATTTCGTGCCGCTTTTGCCCCAGAGAAAAACTACTCCAAAAAAACGCGATCCAGTGAGGTTTGGGCACGTCATCACCCAAAAACTGCCCATTTCACGTAGCTCTCAGCTGTTAAACTTCGGCCTTTGAAAAAATGCGAAATCCAAGAGAACTGTTCGATCTGAAGCGCCTTTAATCTGACGACAATCGCGCGCCTAGAAGCACGAGCGATAAATCAAGGTACTACCCAGGGCTTTTATGTTATTACATGTTTATTTTATTAAAAAAAAAGCGGAATATGCATGCGTGGGCCCATGCTGAAATATATGTCGCGTTGATAGAACAAAGAATATAAGTTCGAAAGATTTAAAGGATCGCGCCATTGTTATAAAGTTTTAATATTACGATTGGGTAAAGTCGCTTAAATATTTTTTTGAGCGTATGATATATTTGTTTGAGAAGGCGGCCATTGTTAAAGTTCTGTTGGAAAAGAACATAACTACAAATACTTATTCACAGTCATAATATTATGGTTAACAGAGTGTAAAGTCATCTCACCCCAGTAAATGTTTTCTTGTAAATGATTTTCAGAGTCTGTTAGGCTGAAACAGAGTTTTTGTACAGTAGAATATTTACACACACTGGATTCAAGAAGATACACCAGGGCTAATCCAGATCCAAATCCTCCTCCTATGTTTGAAAATCCAAATCTTATCCCAAGAATTGTCAGAAGACAAGAAGGATCACTAAGTCCCAGGCCTGTCTTCAGATCCTATACTTGGCCCAGTGAGTGGTTTTTTGTAGAAGATATTTCCTTTGATGAGAATTTTGAGCTTTCTTTATTTAGAAATAAGTCTGAAACTGACATTGACGATACAGTTTTAGATCTTGAGTTCCTTGTAGATATTGAAGTCCAAAGAGAAAATTCCTCTATTGATGATTACATTTCGAATTATCCTCAGTCCATCATTGTAACTAATATTCTTGAGCCTTCAGAGTCATCAGGAATAGCATTGCCTCCTCCTAATTCATCAGCATCCCCTTCAGTCAATTCCCATTTATCATCTCCTCCATCAACACCTCCCCTAAATCCTACAAATCCTGTTGTAAATTCACCCAGAGTTATGGCTTCCAGGTATGCACCCCTGGTTTTACCTCAGGTTCTTAATGACATGCCTGTTGATTATCAAAGTAAAATTCCTATCTTTGATGCTACTCAAAGAATCACAACCTAGCAGCATGTTGATAAAATGAATGATTTTTTTGATCTACATGAGGTAGAAGCAGAGAATGTAACTACCAGATTTTTTGTTGAAAGCTTTGGAGGTGAAGTCAGAAAGTGGTTCAGGGCCTTACCAGCAGGCTCAATTCGCACTTTGCAGGAGTTGCAAACCTAGTTTTTAGATTAGTGGGACGTAAAAAATAACCCACTCCAAATTCTGTCTGAATATGAGAATATTAAGAGAAATGCGGGTGAAACTGTGCAGGACTATTGTTTAAGATTCAGTGTTGTATATAACGCTATTCCAGCTAACTTGAAACCTCCTATGGGATTAGCATTACTGAAATTTCCAGATGGTTTTGATGACGATATGGCATATCAGCTGCGTGAAAGAGATTTGTATTCACTTGAAGACATGTAGAAGATAGCAGTAAGCGTTGAAGCTAATCTGCTGGCTAAAAGAGCACGAGCCAGAGATGAGAAAAGAGTCACAGTGAAAGAGGAGGCCTCTCCTTCAGACAATTAAATGGACACTCTGATTATAATAGTAGAGAAGATGGTTGATAGATTGACCATTTCAGACAGACCCGAACCTCAAATAAGAAATCCAAATTTCAGAGGGCAGCAGCCCCAATTCAGAATCAAACAGAGAGAGCAAAGAACGCAGGACCAATCAGTGCCACCACAACAACAGATTAAAACTCCATTGTAGCAGAACTACGTGCAAGTGATAGACTCAGATGACGACGATCCTATGATTGAGGCCAATCACTTTTTCACAACTAATGGTGCACCAATTTTCCTCACAGAAGATGAAGAATACACAGTGGCGACTCCAGACATTCAAAAAGACCAGAATTTAATTTTAGCCAATGACACAGTGTTGGAAGAAGAGTCCGATGATTACCAGAGAGGGTATATGAATGCTCTGTTAGCTCACTAAAGGCAGTACTCTTTAAGGAATAGAGATGTTACAATCAGTCCCATTCAGAAAAGAAAAGAGCTCCAAATGAAGAACGATGCACAGAAGAAAGGAAAAGAGTCGGCCGATCCTTCCTCCAGCAAAGCACCTGCAGCTACCAATACAACAAACGAAAAGAACCAGCAGAGTACAGTAAAGGATCAAACAGAGAAGAAAGAACCTCCTAGTAAAGAGGTAGAAAAATATCCTTCTTTTAATTTAGAAAATGAAATTTCTAAGCTAAAAGTGTCTATGCCCCTCACAGAGTTGGGGAAGAACAGTGCCTATAAAAGTCAGGTGTCTAAAGTCTTGCAAATAGACTCTGTTTCTGATATGGTTAATGTAGAAGATGACTACCTTGAACTTATCTTTGCTCCAGCCACAGAAGAATTTGAAGAAAATGAAGTGCCTCCCTTTTACCTGAGTCTTAGAGTACATGAGTTCATCTTGCATAATACTATGTTGGACTCTGGAGCCTCACATAATTTAATGCCCAAAGCTATCATGGAGAATCTAGGCCTTGATATTACTCGAAAATACCATGATTTGTATTCTTTTTACTCAAGTAGGTTCCATTGTATTGGTCTTATCAAAGACTTGGTAGTGCCTTTAGATCAGATTCCAGTAAAGAATGTCTTGATGGATGTAGTTGTTGCTGATATCCCACCAATGTTTGGAATGCTTCCATCTAGGTCTTGGGGTACAAAAGTCAAGGGAACTATGAAAATTGACTTCTCTTATGCTACTATCCCTGCATTTGGATAGTTGAGAAAGCTATATAGGGAGAATAAAATTAAATATATGATTACTAGCAAAGAGAAGCCAGTAAACCATCCCATTAATGTTGTCCACACAGATCTAGAGTCCTTTGTCTTGTATTCTGATGGTGGTTTAAATGATGAGAATGTTCAGTTGGTACAAGTAGATGAAATACATGAGATTTCAGAGAATTTCAGAGAAGTCCTCAAACAGGGAAAATACAAAGCAGCAAGCACTTCTGAGTCTCCTGCCTGCCAGCAGAAAAAAGACAGTGAACAGCCAGAAATCAACCAAGGTAAAGAGGAGAAAGAAACAAAATTCCAGTATCTACAAGAAGAGGAAGAAGGCCTGTGGAGCATGGATTTTGATGGAGTTGTTGGTAAGGATGGAGATGGTATTGGAATATGGATTAGGAGCCCTGTTTTCTAGCTTGAAAAGGTTCCCAGTAATGTTAGAGTTTGTGCTTATAAGTTGGCTTTTGACTGCTCTAACAATGAAGCAGAATATGAGGCTTTGATCGCAGGTCTCAAAATTTTGAAGAAGCTGAATGGAAAAAGGATTTCTGTGTATGGTGACTCTGAGCTAATAATAAAACAGGTGAAAGGAGAATACCAAGCTAAACATCCAAGATTGAGGGCATACATAAATTCAGTATTGGAAATTTTGAAGACATTCCCAGAATACACTTTGACAGCAGTACCTAGGATGCAGAATCTCGTTGCTGATTCTCTTGCCACTACTGCCAACAACTTGAAGATTCCGATGAACTCCAGCAATAAGTTTGAGATCTATGTCAAACATAGGCCTGTTGTGCCTGACAATTTAAGGTATTGGTAAGTATTTTGGGATGATAATGAGATTAATGATTTTTTGCAGGTTGATGGAAAATTCAAAGACACTCCAATAGAAGGTGAGTATGAGGTTGATGATCAAGAGTTGGAAGCAAACCAGATGGACATATTTTAGCTAAAGGATAATGTAATTCCTAGAGTTCTCATACCTCTAGAGGATATTTTTGATTAGGATGATGTTGCAAAGAAACCAAGCTTGGTGCCCATCGAGAAAGGAGTTGAAGATGTGAATCTTGGAATACCTGACCAGCCCAAGTTTGTGAAGTTTTAGAAGGCATTGTCCCCTAGGGTAAAGGAGAAGTATGCTAAGTTTCTTTATGAATTTTCTGATGTGTTTGCATGGGATTATTCGGATTCGAAAGTGTATGATAAGAACATAATCCAACATACTATTCCTATCAAGCAGTATCAAAATCCATTCAGATAGAAGCTGAGAAGAATCAACCCGAAGCTGCTGCCATCCATTGAAAAAGAGGTAAAAATGTTGTACAAAGCAGGTATTATAGTTCCCATTAGGTTTTCCGATTGGATTTCAAATTTTTTCCCGGTGCATAAAAAGACAGGAGAGATAAGATTGTGTATAGATTTTCAGAATTTGAATAAGGCATCCTCAAAGGATAATTATCCTCTCTCAAAAATGGACCATATTCTGCAGAGAGTAGTTGGAGCATCTAGAATGTCATTAATTGATGGCTACTCAGGCTACAACCAAATCTTGGTGCATGTGAAGGACCAAGATAAAACTACCTTTACAACACCCTCAGGAACCTTTCAGTATGCTAAAATGCCATTCGGACAGAAGAACGCTGGAGCTACTTTCCAGCGTGCAATGGAAATTTCTTTTGTAAATGAAAAAGATGTTTTTCTTGTTGTTTATTTGGATGATTTGACAGTGTTTTCAGGTTCAGATGATGAGCATTTGCATCATTTGAGAGTTGTTTTTCAGTGATGCAGAAAATTTGGGATTTATCTCAATCCCAAGAAGAGTCTTTTTGCCATGGATGAAGGCAAGCTGCTTGGGCATATCATCTCTAAAGATGGCATCTGCATTGATCCAGCTAGAGTGGAGGCAATTCAGCTCATAGATATTCCATGAAACAAGAAAGAGATTCAGGCCTTTAATGGTAAGATGATTTTTTTGCGCAGATTTATACCTAACTTGGCTGAGCATTTGAAAGAAATGACCAACATGTTGAAGAAGGAAAACACTGTTAAATGGAGTGAGGAGGCTATAAAGTCATTCAATTTGGTAAATTTTCCTTTGTCCAATGCTCCAGTTTTGATTAGTCCCCACTATACTCAAGATTTTATCATATTTTCATTTGCATCTGAGCATACTATGGCTGTTGTTTTAATGCAAAAGAGAGATGAGGTCGAAAAGCCAATTGCCTTTTTCAGTAGGACTATTAGAGATGCTGCTTTGAGATATAATATTATTGAAAAATAGGCATTGGCACTTGTCAAGGCATTGAAAGATTTTAGGGTCTGTATTATGCATTCACATACTATAGCATATGTCCCTAACACAACAGTGAAGGATGTGTTGACGCAAACTGATCCAGAAGGTCGAAGAGGTAAGTGGATAGCAGCTATGTTGGAGTACGATCTGGAGATCAAGCCCACGAAGTTGATTAAAGGCCAAGTCTTGGTGAAATTGATGGCCTAATCAAATCTGTAGGCCTTGGATATAGACCTCATAACAGCGGTAGTAGAAGATGAAGAGGAAGGTTTGCTTGTTCCTATTTCAGATATTGTTTATTTCCTTCAACATATGTCACCTCCTACAGGCATGTCTAAGAGTAAAGGTAGATCTCTGAAACTTAAATCTGCAAAATATTTTATTTTAAACAATGCTCTATATTGGAAGGATCCAGGAGGTATTTTGCTCAATTGTTTGGTTGAAGAAGAAGCTCAGAAGGTAATGCATTATTTCCACAAAGGTGACTATGGTGGTCACTTGTTTTGGAAGACTACAGCTAACAAGGTATTGAGAGCAGGGTATTATTGGCACACATTATTTTCTGATTTATATAAAACAGTGATGAATTTTCATGAATGCCAAATCTTCCAAGGGAAGAAGAAATTGCTCCCACTTCCTTTAAAAACAGTTTCAGTGAACGCACCCTTTGAGCAGTGGGGGCTCGATTTTATAACATAAATTCATCCCGCGTCCTCAACACAGCACCGATGGATATTGACTGGGACAGATTACTTTACGAAATGGATTTAGGTTGTCCCAGTGAGGCAAGCAACTGACACTGTAATTATTCAATTTCTTGAACCAAATATTTTATCTTGTTTTGGCAGCCCATGTAAAATTGTAATAGATAACGCAGCAGCATTCCGATCCAAGAAGATGATCGATTTCTATGAAAAATATAATATCGCGCTGGGCCATTCCACAGCATATTAACCACAAGGCAACGGCCTGGTAGAGTCATCGAACAAATCGCTGATAAATATAATTAAGAAAATGCTGGAGGAAAAAAAAAAAAAAATTGCCACCGAAAGCTCATCAACGCTCTGTGGGCAAACAGGGTTAGTAGTAAGAAATCAATAGGTATGTTTCCTTTTGAATTAGTTTATGGAACTGATGTTGTATTTCGCACATCTCTTACAGTCCCAGTTATGAGATTATTGCAAGAAGCTGGCAGCAAAGATGATGAAAATCATCGAAGGATCAATCAGATGATCCACCTTCAACAAACAAGAGAAGAATTGTGATAGAATGAGACTCAGTTGCAAGAGAATATTAAAAAGATCTATGACCGAAAGACTAAAGAAAAAACGTTTCAGCTGGATGATGTAGTGTTCAAATGGGATGCAAGGAATGAAGACAAAGGGAAGCATGGTAAGTTTCACAACCTTTGGAAAGGACCATACAGGATTTCAGCATACAGGGTACAGAATGCCTTCTTGCTTTCAGAAATTGATGGTCAAAATTGCCCCGGAGGAGTAGTAAATGGTAGGATTTTGAAGCACTATCATTGTTGAAGACAATGGATCAGAATCTATGTCATCATCATTGTATATACCATGTTATTTTTTATCAGATTTCAAGTACACAGTCATTTAGGTTTGGGGCCCAAGGTGAAGGCTATAAAACCTAGATTATATGTGTATGGTTTGGTTTTATTTCAGTTTTCAGTCTTAGTCTTGAGTCAAAGTCAGTTTGCATTTGTGTCAGTTTTCAACATTTTTGACTCCATGCCCAATGGATAAGGCTACTTGGTCTATGGTGTTCTTGGCACCTCCAATGAGCTACCATCCCCATTGGAGCCAATTTTAGTGTCAGTCTAGTCATACTGCCATCAGTGATCAAAATCGCTCTTTTGTATTTTCATATTAGGAGTCCCATACCAATAAATTTCACCATTCTGTTAGGTCATGGATTCATTGATGGTAGTAATTTTTCATCAGTTTTCCCTCATGAGGTACTTGTTGATTCTCCTTTCTATGGTCTTTGGTCATGCGTCACTTTCACTTTCAAAAATCATGTTAGTAGGTCATATGATGGGTCTCATTAGCTCCTAGGGTCTCACCATGGTCAAATTAATGAGTCAAATGTCAATAAATATCAGCAAGGTCATGCGGAAGTCAATAAACTCAAAGTCACAATACCTGGAAGATCAAAAATATATTTTATTCAGTTTGATGTAATTTTCACCTCAAAACCACGTTTTGAGGTGGAAACATGATATTTTGCCTTTATTATTCATTATGTAATTTCATGTCAGCATATGTAATAAGTCACAATTCAGAAGATGCCATCTTCACAAATTCATCACACTGCCTTCAGAAAATTTTTCTGCAGCATGTTCAGCACCAAATCATCTTCCAATAGATCCATTAGGAAGAGCTTGGAAAGCGCTTTCCAACGGTATATCACACTCTTAAAACTGACTTCTGGATTGAAATTTATGCCTAAGTGAATTAAAAAGTCCCCTATTCCCTAACTTTCCCTTTCTTCCCATGTTTCCCTAAGCTTTATGTTTAAAGTTTAGTATTTTCTTTTTATAAAACCCTTTTTCCCTTTCCGATTTACAAAATCGAATCATAAATCATTGAAAAACATATGCGATTTGTCCCTTAACCACTTCACCACATGCCCTTGAGACTTTATAATAAATCAAATTCTCATATTATAAAACTTCCCCCCACCATTCCAAACCACTTCCCCACCATATTGAAAAAATTTATGATAAAAATTTACAACAAAAGTTTTATATTATGAAACCCGCGATCTTAAGTCCTTTCCCCTTTTCATCGCAATCACAAGGTTAATATTTGCGTCCCGATTTGGTCCATCGCGAAAATTTCCGATGCGATTATATTAAGAACTCCTGATTGTGAACCTGCAATTGGCCCTGCCCGATGCGATCCCAACTGTTGATCCGATCGCCGATCGGATGGCCCATATGTGATCGAGCCATCACAATCAGCGCTTTCATGAGGCCCTCCCCGATCGAGCGCTCCCGATTGATCTTCTCCGATTACACTCCCGCTGTTGATCTTTCCCCTCTGATCCGATAGCTCACGGCCCATCGGACCTTTCCAATCGGCGTTTCCACTCCGCTCCCCTTTCACCTCTCGATTCCGATTGATCCCAAGCCCACCACATAATACTTCCACCCATTTGTGATATCAAAGGCCCTTACCCTTTGTTAAATCAAACTTTGTTTTAAATTACTTTACAAAGACCTTTCTCCCCATCGCATCGGAAATTTGTAATGTGTTATACCCTGCTCTCGACCTCACGATTCCGATTGTGATTGTTCATATATCCCGGTCCCACCACAAAAAGCCCTCCACATGTTTAAATAAAAATCATTCCTCCCCTTTGTATAAAATAAAAAATGTTTCATTTGTTTTAACAAAGGAATTTCTCCCTTTTAACTCATCCCATCACATCGGAGAAAACCCATATCGCCATATGTTCACCCCTCTCCCCGGTCCTCGATTGCGATTATTCTTTGTGTATCGAATTTCATCCCACAACAATATTATAAGGTTTTGTTATATGTTATATCGCCTCCCCTCCGTTCCCGATTATGATTATAACGTGGACCCCACCTCCTTCCCTTCCTTTTGTCCCATGCAAAAATTAATTTTTCCCTTCACTGAAAGCATATAATTTCATTCTCTTTCAACAGAATTTTTTTAAATGTAAGTTTTCTTCAAACGAAATAATGGAAAGCAATAGACTGAGATTTTCTACAGCAGCAAAAAAAATAGGATTGGCTCTTCAAAATTTTCTAATTTTTATGTAACAGCGAAATCTACCGAGATGATCAAATGTAATGTTTTTCCTTCTTTAGGGCAAATTGTTAGTTCTTTTTTCTATCTTCAGATTTCAGTTCTTCAGCTGTTAAAACAACCTCTCTTTTGTGGATCTATGTTCCCACATTTCAGTGTATTTAATGTAATTGTAAATCATTTGTAAAACAATTGGAGAATCTGTAACTCAGAAGTAGGGGAATAGTGTGGAAGAACATTTTGCGCTCCATTGTACAGTTTGATAGGGAATTAATAAGATATGCAGCTCTGATTTGTGGGATCCATGTGGTATGAGATTTAGAATTTGTTTTTCTCCTTTGTTTCATATGTAAATTGTTATGTTTCACCTCTCATCCATAAAAATTTCCTTTTGAATGCTTTCAAGATAGAAAAGTAGGATCCATTTTCATGCCCTGCCTTGGGGAATCATTCATACTCTATCTATTTTTTCTTCTGTTTGAAAGGGATCCATTTATTGTGCCCTTTTCAGCTCCTCACCAATCTTTCCATACCATCTTTATTAAACTTTAATTGCTAAATTTTCTTGCCTATCTTGCCCCATGAAATACCCTGTGTCCTAATTTAATTCCCAGTTTCATACTGTCCTATTTTATCCCACACATCCCTGAAATTCATTCATTTTATTAAAACCTTTTCCCATCATTTTATCTAGAATAATATGAGTCCATTATTGTGTTGTATTGAATATCCATTTCACTGAGAGAGCCCTCTCCTGTCCTTGTAGGGCTAGCTACAACGCTGAGCATGGTTTATTTGTTACCCTATTTTGCCCTTTTCAGCCTGGGGTCCATTTTGGGTGCTAACATCTCTGGCGACCAGACTGGGGATCATTGCCAATCTGACTATCTTCAAGATCATATTATTAGCGTTTTAATTGACTATGCTTATTCTGTTTTGAAAAAATATCGAAACAGAGGCGCTATAGAAAAGTGAGGCTTATTCAGGTCGTGAGTTATAAAGAGTATTGAGAAACTCTGTCTAAGGTTAAAAAACCTTGGCTAAATTGAACACGACGATTTTAAAGAAATCTCTGTGATTTAAGTGAGAGTTTGTTTTATTTGCCGACAGAGAAATGATATTAGTGGGACCCAGCAATGATTTAATGCGTGGAGTTAAAAGCGCTTAACCACAGTCAAAGCCTAAAGTCAAAGCTCAGTTTGATTTACCACTGGCTGGTTTTGGAAACCAAAACCACCCATTTCGCGCCGCTTTTGCCCTAGAGTGAAACTACTCCAAAAAAACGCGATCCAGTGAGGTTTGGGCACGTCATCACCCAAAAACCGCCCATTTCGCTCTTCTCTCAACTATTAAACTTCGGCCTTTGAAAAAACGCGAAATCCACGAGAATCGTTCGATCTGAAGTGCCTTTAATCTAACATCAATCGCATGCCTAGAAGCATGGGCCATAAATCAAGGTACTACCCAGCGATTTTATGTTATTACATCTTTATTTTATTCATAAAAAAGAGGAATACGCATGCGTGGGCCCCTGCTGAAATATATTTCGCGTTGATAGAACAAAGCATATAAATTCGAAAGATTTAAAGGATCGCGCCATTGTTATTTTTTTTTAGCTTAAAGTTGCTTAAATATTTTTTTGAGTGTATCATATATTTGTTTAAGAAGGCGGTCATTGTTAAAGCGCTGTTGGAAAAGGACATAACTACAAACACTTATTCACAATCATAATATTTCGGTTAACATAGTGTAAATTCAGATCAAAGTTAGATCACCCCAGTAAATGTTTTCTTGTAAATGATTTTCAGAGTCTGTTAGGCTGAAACAGAGTTTTTGTACAGTAGAAGATTTACACACACTGGCTTCAAGAAGATACACCAGGGCTAATCCAAATCCAAATCCTCCCCCTGTGTTTGAAAATCAAAATCTTATCCCAAGAATTGTCAGAAGACAAGAAGGATCACTAAGTCCCAGACCTGTCTTCAGATCCTATACTTGGCCCAGTGAGTGGTTTTTTGTAGAATATATTTCCTTTGACGAGAATTTTGAGTTTTCTTTATTTAGAAATAAGTCTGAAACTGACATTTATGATACAGTTTTAGATCCTGAGTTCCTTGTAGATATTGAAGTCCAAAGAGAAAATTCCTCTATTGACGATTACATTTCGAATTCTCCTTAGTTCATCACTGTAACTAATATTCCTGAGCCTTCAGAGTCATCAAGAACAACATTGCCTCCTCCTAATTCATCAAAATGCCCTTCAGTCAATTCCCAATTATCATCTCCTCCATCAACACCTCCCCTAAATCCTACAAATACTGTTGTAAATCCACCCAGAGTTATGGCTGCCAGGTATGCACCCCTGGTTTTACCTCTGGTTCTCAATGACATGCCTGTTGATTATCAAAATAAAATTCCTATCTTTGATGCTACTCAAAGCATCATAGCCCAGCAACATGTTGATAAAATGAATGACTTTTTTGATCTACATGAGGTAGAAGCAGAGAATGTAACTACCAGATTGTTTGTTGAAAGCTTCGGAGGTGAAGTCAGAAAGTGGTTCAGGGCCTTACCAGCAGGCTCAATTGGCACTTTGCAGGAGTTGCACACCCAGTTTTTAGACCGGTGGGAGGTAAAAAAGAACCCACTCCAAATTTTGTCTGAATATGAGAATATTAAGAGAAATGCGGGTGAAACTGTGCAGGACTATTTTGTAAGATTCAATGTTGTATATAACGCTATTCCAGCTAACTTGAAACCTCCTATGGGATTAGCATTACTAAAATTTCCAGATGGTTTTGATGCCGATATGTCATATCAGCTACGTGAAAGAGATCCATCTTCACTTGAAGACATGCAGAAGATAGCAGTAAACGTTGAAGCTAATCTGCTGGCTAAAAGAGCATGAGCGAGAGCTGAGAAAAGAGTCATAGTGAAAGAGGATGCCTCTCCTTCAGACAGTAAAATGGACACTCTGATCATAACAATAGAGAAGATGGTTGATATATTGACCATTTTAGACAGACCCGAACCTCAAATAAGAAATCCGAATTTCACAGGGCAACAGCCCTAATTCAGAATCAAACAGAGAGAGCAACGAATGTAGGACCAAGAAACGCCACCACCGCAGTGGATTAAAAATCCATTGCAGTAGAAATACGTACAAGGGACAAACTCAGATGACGATGATCCTATGATTGAGGCCAATTACTTTTTCACAGCTGATGGTGTGCCAATTTTCCTCACAGAAGGCGAAAAATACACAGTGGCAACTCCAGACATTCAAAAAGACCAGAATTTCATTTTGGCCAATGACACAGTGTTGGAAGAAGAGTCCGATGATTACCAGAGAGGGTATATGAACGCTTTGTCGGCTCAACAAAGGCAGTACTATTTAAGGAATAGATATGTTACAATCATTCCCATTCAAAAAAGAAAAGAGCTCCAAATGAAGAACAATGCACAAAAGAAAGGAAAAGAGCTGGCCGATCCTTCCTCCAGCAAAGCACCTGCAGCTACCAATACAACAAACGAAAAGAACCAGCAGAGTACAGTAAAGGAGAAAATAGAGAAGAAATATCCTCCCAGTAAAGGGGTCGAAAAATCTCCTTCTTTTAATTTAGAAAATTAAATTTCTAAGCTAAAAGTGTCTATGCCCCTCACAGAGTTGGTGAAGAATAGTGCCTATAAAAGTCAGGTGTCTAAAGTCTTGAAAATAGACTCTGTTTCTGATATGGTTAATGTAGAAGATGACTACCCTAAACTTATATTTGGTCCAGCCATAGAAGAATCTAAAGAAAATGAAGTCCCTCCCTTTTACCTGAGTCTAAGAGTACATGAGTTCATCTTGCATAATGCTATGTTGGACTCTGGAGCCTCAAATAATTTAATGCCTAATGCTGTTATGGAGAAGCTAGGCCTTGATATTACTCGAAAATACCATCATTTGTATTCTTTTGACTCAAGTAGGGTCCATTGTATTGGTCTTATCAAAGACTTGGTAGTGTCTTTAGATCAGATTCCAGAAAAGAATGTCTTGATGGATGTAGTTGTTGGTGATGTCCCACCAAGGTTTAGAATGCTTATATCTAGGTCTTGGGGTGCAAAAATCAAGGGAACTATGCAACTTGACTTCTCTTATGCCACTATCCCTGTATTTGGCCAGTTGAGAAAGCTATATAGGGAAAAGAAAATGAAATATATGATTACTAGCAAAGAGAAGCCAGTAAACCATCCCATTAATGTTGTCCACACAGATCTAGAGTCCTTTGTCTTGTATTCTGATGGTGGTTTAAATGATGAGAATGTTCAATTGGTACAAGTAGATGAAATACCTGAGATTTTAGAGAATTTCAGAGAATTCATCAAACAAGAAAAAGACAAAGAAGCAAGCGCTTATGAGTCTCCTACCTGCTAACAGCAAAAATATAGTGAACAGTCAGAAATCAGCCAAGTTAAAGAGGAGAAAGAAACAAAATTCCAGCATCTACAAGAAGAGGAAGAAGGCCTGTGGAGCATGGATTTTGATGGAGCTGTTGGTAAGGATGGAGCTGTTATTGGAATATGGATTAGGAGCTCTATTTTCTAGACTGAAAAGGTTCCTAGCAATGTTAGAGTTTGTGCTTATAAGTTGGCTTTTGACTGCTCTAACAATGAAGCAGAGTATGAGGCTTTGATCGTAGGTCTCAAAATTTTGAAGAAGCTGAATGCAAAAAGGATTTCTGTGTATGGTGACTACGAGATGATAATAAAATAGGTGAAAGGAGAATACCAAGCTAAACATCAAAGATTGAGGGCATACAGAAATGCAGTGTTGGACATTTTGAAGACATTCCCATAATACACTTTGACAATAGTACCTAGGATGCAGAATCTCATTGCTAATTCTATTGCCACCATTGCCAGCAACTTGAAGATTCTGATGAACTCCAGCAATAAGTTTGAGATCTATGTCAAACATAGGCCTACTGTTCCTGACAATTTAAGGTATTGGCAAGTATTTTGGGATGATAATGAGATTAATGCATTTTTGCAGGTTGATGGAAAATTCAAAGACACTCCAATAGAAGGTGAGTATGAGGTTGATGATCAGGAGTTGGAAGCAAACCAGATGGACATATTGCAGCTAAAGGATAGTGTAATTCCTAGAGGTCTCATACCTCTAGAGGAGCTTTTTGATCAGGATGATGTTGCAAAGAAACCAAGCTTGGTGCCCACCGAGAAAGGAGTTGAAGATGTGAATCTTGGAACACCTGACCAGCCCAAGTTTGTGAAGTTGTCGAAGGCATTGTCCCTTGAGGTAAAGGAGAAGTATGTTAAGTTGCTTTCTGAATTTTCTGATGTGTTTGCATGGGATTATTCAGATTTGAAAGTGTATGATAAGAACATAATCCAACATACTATTCCTATCAAGCTGGATCAAAATCCATTCAGACAGAAGCTGAGAAGAATCAATCCGAAGCTGCTGCCATCCATCGAAAAAGAGGTAAACAGGTTGTACAAAGCAGGTATTATAGTTCCCATTAGGTTTTCCAAATGGATTTCAAGTTTGGTCCCGGTGCGTAAAAAGACAGGAGAGATAAGATTGTGTATAGATTTTCAGAATTTGAATAAGGCATCCTTAAAGGATAATTATCCACTCCCAAAAATGGACCATATTCTGCAGAGAGTAGTTGCAGCATCCAGAATGTCATTACTTGATGGCTACTCAGGCTACAGCCAAATCTTGGTGCATGAGAAGGACCAAGATAAAACTGCCTTCACAACACCCTGGGGAACCTTTCAGTATGCTAAAATGCCATTCGAACTGAAGAACATTGGAGCTACTTTCCAGCATGCAATGGACATTAATTTTGAAAATGAAAAAAATGTTTTTCTTGTTGTTTATTTGGATTATTTGACAGTGTTTTCAGGTTTATATGATGAGAATTTGCATCATTTGAGAGTTGTTTTTTAGCGATGCAGAAAATTTGGGATTTATCTCAATCCCAAGAAGATTCTTTTTTCCATGGATGAAGGCAAGATGCTCAGGCATATCATCTCTAAAGATGGCATCCGCATTGATCCGGCTAGAGTGGAGGAAATTCAGCTCATAGATCTTCCACGAAACAAGAAGGAGATTCAGACCTTTAATGGTAAGATGAATTTTTTGCGCAGATTTATACCTAACTTGGCTGAGCATTTGAGAGAAATGACCAACATGTTGAAGAAGGAAAACACTGTTAAATGGAGTGAGGAGGCTATCAATTCATTCAATTTGGTAAATTTTTCTTTGTCCAATGCTCCAGTTTTGATTAGTCCCGACTATACTCAAGATTTTATCATATTTTCGTTTGCATCTGAACATACTATGGCTGATGTTTTAATGCAACAGAGAGACGAGGTCGAAAAGCCAATTTCCTTTTTCAGTAGGAATATTATAGATGCTGCTTTG
The DNA here is from genome assembly GCA_034641835.2 of Pinus albicaulis. Classification (NCBI taxonomy): domain Eukaryota; kingdom Viridiplantae; phylum Streptophyta; class Pinopsida; order Pinales; family Pinaceae; genus Pinus; species Pinus albicaulis. The sequence continues at coordinate 220,525,554 of CM076574.1, forward strand.
AGATATAATATTATTGAAAAACAGGCATTGGCACTTGTCAAGGCATTGAAGGATTTTAGGGTCTATATTCTGCATTCAGATACTATAGCATATTTCCCTAACGTAGCAGTGACAGATGTGTTGATGAAAACTGATCCAGAAGGTCGAAGAGGTAAGTGGATAGCAGCTATGTTGGAGTACGATCTGGAGATCAAGCCCACGAAGTTGATTAAAGGCCAAGGCTTGGTGAAATTGATGGCCCAATCAAATCTGCGTGCCTTGGATATAAACCTCATAACAGTAGTAGCAGAAGATGAAGAGGAAGGTTTGCTTGTTCCTATTTCAGATATTTTTCTGTAGTGTCCTTGGTATTCAGATATTTTTTATGTCCTTCAGCATCTGTCACTTCCTACAGGCATGTCTAAGAGTAAAGGTAGATCTCTGAAACTTAAATATGAAAAATATTGTATTTTAAACAATGCTCTGTATTGGAAGGATCTAGGAGGTATTCTGCTCAATTTTTTGGTTGAAGAAGAAGCTTAGAAGGTAATGCATGATTTCCAGAAAGGTGACTGTGGTGGTCGCTTGTTTTGGAAGACTACAACTAACAAGGTATTGAGTGCAGGGTATTATTGGCCCACATTATTTTCTAATTTATATAAAACAATGATGAATTGTCATGAATGCCAAATCTTCCAAGGGAAGAAGAAACTGCTCCCACTTCCTTTAAAACCAGTTTTAGTGAACGCGCCCTTTCAGCAGTGGGGGCTCGATTTTATAGGAGAAATTCATCCCACGTCCTCATCACAACACCAATGGATATTGACCGGGACAGATTATTTTACGAAATGGATCGAGGCCGTCCCAGCGAGGCAATAAACTGACACGGTAATTATTCAATTTCTTGAATCGAATATTTTATCTTGTTTTGGCTGCCCATGTAAAATTGTAACAGATAACGCAGCAGCCTTCTCATCCAAGAATATGATCGATTTATGTGACAAATATAATATCGCGCTGGGCCATTTCACAACGTATTATCCACAAGGTAACGGCCTGGCAGAGTCATCGAACAAATCGCTGATAAATATAATTAAGAAAATGCTGGAGGCAAACAAAAGAAATTGGCACCGAAAGCTCATCAACGCTCTGTGGGCAGACAGGGTTAGCAGTAAGAAATCAATAGGTATGTCACCTTTTGAATTAGTTTATGGAACTGATGTTGTATTTCCCACATCTCTTACAGTCCCAGTTATGATATTATTGCAAGAATTTGGCAGCGAAGATGGTGACAATCAATGAAGGATCAATCAGATGATCCACCTTCAACAAACAAGAGAAGAAGTGTCATAGAATGCGATTCAGTTGCAGGAGAAGAGTAAAAATATATATGACCGAAAGACTAAGCAGAAAATTTTTAGCTGGATGATGTAATGTTGAAATGGGATGCAAGGAATGAAGACAAAGGGAAGCACGGTAAGTTTGAAAACCTTTGGAAAGGACCATATAAGATTTTAGCATACAGGGGATAGAATGCCTTCTTGCTTTCAGAAATGGATGGTCAAAATTTCCCCAGAGGAGTAGTAAATGGTAGGCTTTTGAAGCACTACCATTGTTGAAGACAATGGATCAGAATCCATGTCATCATCATTGTATACACCATGTTATTTTTTATCAGAGTTCAAGTACATAGTCATTTAGGTTTGGGGCCCGAGGTGAAGGCTATAAAACCTGGATGATATGTGTATGGTTTGGTTTTATTTCAGTTTTCAGTCTTAGTCTTGAGTCAAAGTCAATTTTCATTTGTGTCAGTTTTCAACATTTTTCACTCTATGCCCAATGGATAACGCTACTTGGTCTACGATGTTCTTAGCACCTCCAAGGAGCTACCATCCCCATCGGAGCCAATGTTAGTGTCAGTCTAGTCATACTGCCATCAATGATCAAAATCTATCTTTTTCATTTGCATATTAGGAGTCCCATACCAATAAATTTCACCATTCCGTTAGGTCATGGATTCATTGATGGTAGTAATTTTTCATCAGTTTTCCCTCATGACCAACTCGCTGATTCCTTTCTATGGTCTTTGGTCATGAGTCACTTTCACTTTCAAAAATCATGTCAGTGGGTCATAGGATGGGTCTCATTAGTTCCTAGGGTCTAACCATGGTCAAATTAATGAGTCAAATGTCAATAAATATCAGAAAGGTCATGAGGAAGTCAATAAACTCAAAGTCACAGTACCTGGAAGATCAAAGATATATTTTATTCAATTTGATGTAATTTTCACCTCAAAACCATGCTTTGAGGTGGAAACATGATATTTTTCCTTTATTATTCATTATGTAATTTCATGTCAGCATATGTAATAAGTCACAATTCAGAAGCTTCCATCTTCACAAAGTCATCACCCTTCCTTCAAAGAAGTTTCCGCACCATGTTTAGCACCAAATCATCTTTCAAACAGATCCATTAGAAAGAGCCCAGAAAGATCTTTCCAATGGTATATCACACTCTTAAAACTAACTTCTAAATTGAAATTTATGCTTAAGTGAAGTAAAAAGTCCCCTATTCCCTAACTTTCCCTTTCTTCCCATGTTTCCCTAAGATTTATGTTTAAAGTTTAATATTTTATTTTTATAAAACCATTTTTCCCTTTCCGATTTACAAAATCGCATTACAAATCATTGAAAAACATATGCGATTTGTCCCTTAACCACTTCCCCACATGCCCTTGAGACTTTATAATAAATCAAAGTCTCATATTATAAAACTTCCCCCCACCGTTCCAAACCACTTCCCCACCATACTGAAAAACTTTATGATAAAACTTTACAACAAAAGTTTTATATTATGAAACCCGCGATCTTAAGTCCCTTCCCCTTTTCATCACAATCACAAGGTTAATATTTGCGTCCCGATTTGGTCCATTGCAAAAATGTTTGATGCGATTATATTAAGAACTCTTGATTGTGAACCTCCGATTGGCCCTACCCGATGTGATCCCAACCGTTGATCTAATCACCAATCAGACGACCCATATGAGATCGGGCCATCACAATCGGCGCTTTCATGACGCCCTCCCCGATCAAGCGCTCCTGATTGATCTCCTCCGATTACACTCCCGCCGTTGATATTTCCCCTCTGATCCGACGGCTCACGGCCGAGACCTTTCCAATCGGCGTTTCCACTCCGCTCCCCTTTCACCTCCTGATTCCGATTGATCTCGGGCCCACCACATAATACTTCTGCCCATTTGTGATATCAAAGGCCCTTACCCTTTGTTAAATCAAACTTTATTTTAAATTAATTTACAAAGACCTTTCTCCCCATCGCATCGGAAATTTGTAATGTGTTATACCCCGCTCCCGACCTCCCGATTGCGATTGCGATTGTTCATATATCCTGTTCCCACCACAAAAATCCCTCTGCAAGTTTAAATAAAAATCATTCCTCCCATTTGTATAAAATAAAAACTGTTTCATTTGTTTTAACAAAGGAATTTCTCCCTTTTAACTCATCCCATCGCATCGGAGAAAACCCATATCACCATATGTTCACCCCTCTCCCCGGTCCCCGATTGCGATTACTCTTTGTGTATAGAAATGCATCCCACAACAATATTATAGGTTTTTTTATATGTTATATTGCCTCCCCTCCGTTCCTGATTGTGATTATAACGTGGACCCTGCCTCCTTCCCTTCCTTTTCTCCCATGCAAAAATTAATTTTTCCCTTCACCGAAAGCATATAATTTCATTCTATTTCAACAACATTTTTTTAAATGTCAGTTTTCTTCAAATGAAATAATGGAAACCAATAGACCAATATTTTCTACAGCAGCAGAAAAAATAGGATTGGCTCTTCAAAATTGTCTATTTTTTATGTAACAACAAAATCTGCCCAGATGATCAAATGCAATGTTTTTCCTTCTTTAGGGCAGATTGTTAGTTATTTTTTCTATCTTAAGATTTCAGTTCTTCAGCTGTTAAAACAACCCCTCTTTTGTGGATCTATGTTCCCACATTTCAGTGTATTTAATGTAATTGTAAATCATTTGTAAAACAGTCAGAGAATCTGTAACTCAGAAGTAGGGGAATAGTGTGGAAGAACATTTTGCGCTCCATTGTATAGTTTGGAAGGGAATTAATAAGAGATGCAGCTCTGATTTGTGGGATCCATGTGGTATGAGATTTAGCATCTGTTTTTCTCCTTTGTTTCATATGTAAATTATTATGTTTCACCTCTCATCCATAAACATTTCCTTTTGAATGCTTTCAAGATAGAAAGTTAGGATCCATTTTCATGCCCTGCCTTGGGGAATCATTCATACTCTATCTATTTTTTCTTCTGTTTGAAAGGGATCCATTTATTGTGCCCTTTTCAGCTCCTCACCAGTATTTCCATCCCATCTTTATTAAACTTTAATTGCTAAAGTTTCCTTCCTATATTTCCCCATGAAATACGCTGTGTCCTGATTTAATTGGACCAGTTACATACTGTCCTATTTTATCCCACACATCCCTGAAATTCATTCATTTTATTAAAACAATTTCCCATCATTTTATCTAGCCTAATATCAGTCCATTATTGTGTCTTATTGAATATCCATTTCATGGAGAGAGCCCTCTCCTGTCCTTGTAGGGCTAGCTACAAGGCTGAGCGTGGTTTAGTTGTTACCCTGTTTTGCCCTTTTCAGCCTGGGGTCCATTTCGGGTGCTAACATCTCTGGCGACCAAACTGGGGATCATTGCCGATCTGACTATCTGTGAGCTCATATTCTCAGCGTTTGAATTGATTGTGCTTATTATGTTTTGAAGAAATATCGAAACAGAGG